>CAJQZM010040488.1:0-51486 GCA_907164665.1 Colias nastes | reverse complement strand
AAGTTGTAGAGAATTTAATTTGCAACGAATAATGTTAACATTGTTTTATTATCAGATAAATAGTTTAAGAGATATATCGTAAAAACCATTTCAACCGCTATTTTCAAGATGGCGGCCGTGGGACAAGGGTGGCGACCCCACAAACTTGGTGATAGCTTCACACTGACCCCCCCTACACATCAAAAAAATAAAATTGCGTCCTCTAAAAAATGCAACCCCAAATGTAACTTTTCAATGAACTATATGTAAATTTAAATATTGAGTAATAATTACCTTTTTTCAGTGTAAACGTACAGTGGAGATCATAGCTTGTACTCAATATTGTGATCACAGCAAGTATTGAGAAGATTGCTCTGAAACAAAAATATAAACATTATAATAATATCTGTGTCTGATTTATCCTATCCTCACTATTACTTACTCAAAAATAAAACAATTTTTTGTGAATTATCCAAGATAGCATAACAACTGTAATATTTTTATTCTTAAGCCCTATAAATTAAATAAGCAAGGGAAAAAGATCCTGCCTTTTGAAAATATAGAGCACCTGAAAGTAAGCAGAAATTGCAGCAATCCATCGTAAAAAGCTCTTTGTATTGTACACAAAATAAAAGATTAATATCAAACAAATAATTTGTATTGTTTTAGTATCGTTTGGTGCCTCTCCATAGTTACATAGATAGTTACTTTATAGGTACTATCTAAATCTTTTTTTGCTTAAAATATACGAGAAATATTGTAATAAATAAGTATTAGTACGATCAATGTTTTGTTATGACAAAATTGTTATTAATGATAATCAACAACCGTCTATACTGATAAAACAAATTAGGATTCTATTGAAATATTTTGCAATTTATAATAATATATAAATAGCAAAATATTTCTTTACGATTCATTATTATTCTTAAATACTTACTAAGAAGAAAATATTCAATGTACACTTTTGAATTTCCTACTTTTTTATTATATATGTTTAGATTTTACTTACGTAGCGACCCAGTCCGCTGCAACCCAAGGTTTATCATTTGGTAGTCGACAGTACACCTCTTCAAATTCAAAGCCAACAGTTCTCATGGCACTTGCTACCCATTCCTCGGTTGAACATGTTTGTGGTATGCATATACCATATCTATATGATATAGCGTCTAGGAATTCAAGTAACCCAGTTCTGAAAATGAAGAGGTTGTTGTATAGTTAAGATCATTAAAGTAACACACAATTCACTTAGTTGAGGTTCTTATAGTTTGATAATAATTAATAGGCATAGATCTTAACGTCTACGCAATATTAATGTAATTTTATATGGTGCCTATAACTAGGTGTGTAGAGGCAGCTGCAACCGCAAAATCAAGTATTTCGGAAACTTATAGGTTATAGTTACTAATCTATAACATAATATATTAGTGTAAAGTTTCATCCAAAACCGTTCAGTAGTCTTATCGTGAAAGATTATCAAACATACATAGTCCATTCATCCCCACAAACTTTAACATTTATAATATTGAGTAGGATTTTAATTTCGTTACTATTGTTGATAGTTATTCAATAATTATTGCACAATCTTTTCATTTTTAATACAATATTAGCTTAACTTATCGTTAATAATGTCTTTACACAATAAAGGAATTAGATAATATTCTCATCGATTCGTTTATTACCATACAATTCTCTTAAAGCTTTGATAGCAAATGATATCAAATGGTACTAAATCTAGACGAAATTTATTATGTGATAAAGTCTAATAATTCCAAAGTTTTGTTTTATTAACATTATGAAATACTGATACATTTTTAATAATTTCAAACGTAAATTTTAATTTTATTATATTATTTAATATCTCAATGTTTTATCTTTAATGACGGGTCTATATTTTCAATCTCTCTTAAAACTCATGTTAATGCAATTAATTTAAAACTTTTATTACAAACTACTCGACACTCATCACCCTTTTAATCATGTTACATTATTCAGTAATTTTTTTTTTTTAGTTATGGAATTGATTCATACACTATAATATCTAAACCATTCACACCAGTAAAAAGGGCAAACGATAATTCTAGATTCTAGAAAATTAAAAAGTGCCTGTTTAAAGTACTTACGGTCCATTTTCTCCACTCTTCTCTAAAGCTCGTAATATAACTTCTGGATCCTTTCCCCTTTTACGTATTTCATCTGCCATAATCTGTCTTCCATTGACATTACCAAATTGTGTATCAGGGGGAAATTCTAAGGACTGATTCAAAGGCACTTTCAATGAACAGTATTTGCCCTGTATGGGCGGGTCTAGAGATTCTTCTCTTATTGATAGACATTGGAAGTAATTGCCCAAGTGATTGGTACTGCCTTCGAAGACACCGGTCGGGATTCGAGGCCCGGCGTCCAGGACTGGAATAGAATATTGTTGTTATTTAAATGGTATTATAAAATATGACGTGAGTCGTATTTCTGGACGTTAAATATTTATCAAAACTACCAGATAATTTGAGTTATTTGTAACTCACTTAGATATATTCATTTTTTGTTTAATTTAGTTTTAAGTTTGGATTATAGAGTTATCCTAATGTTAAGTTTCTCTGTAACTGATTATTCTTAGCGTAATCTTTTGACTTTTGATAAAATTACTGTTGTATTATACACTATTACGTTCCTACTAAAAAAAAATTTAGCAAACATTCTGTAATCAGTGAATGATTAGCGATATTGTTATTTGATAAACTATGAATATTCTAATAATTAATAATGATGATTTTTCATAACAGTAATTATGCCTAAAATTTGTTTTTTTTTTCTATAGTAATATAGTAATTTATACCTAATATTTTCGATACAAAATCTAAATAACAAAACTATGATATAATATGTTTGATTACTATTATTCAATACATATTAATATTGTATGATAATATACAGTAGTAAAGATAAAATCTTTGATACCTAGTCAAAATATCGATTATATATTTTAATTGGCGTCATAGATTTATTATATAATAATAGAAAGATTGTACGAAAAAATAGGTATAGGGTGTCGCAAGTTTCAGGTTGAATTCTTATCATTTATTTAATGCCAAGGAAAATGTATGTCTAAAAAGTAAAAATAAATATTACAGTTTTTGTTATAAATTCGTAGTATTTTTTTTCCATTCAATTCAATAAATAAATAATCAATGATTTTGTGATTCATTAAAATCATAATAATATCATATTATCTGATCAAATACGTGAAGACACTGTGTTGTGTTAAAATGATTAAATTTATATTTAAAACAAAGTAATGTCTAAAAATGCAAAGAAGTGCCTACTTAATAATTAAAAGAAAGGTAGGAGTATTTTATTTACAAACGGCTCTCTACATAAATTCTTAATTATTAATATCTGTCACCTGCTTATAATAATTGAATCAAAAACAATAATAATAATCTTATCGAACATCCCAATCTCATCAGTACTTATACAGGTTGTCCCACTATGGGTATAATAAGCGCGAAGGGGGTTGTAGTTTTGCATACACTGATCACGTTAAAAATAGTTAAACAATTTATTAATGTTCCTATTTTTTTTTCTCCAAATCCATGTTTTCTTCTCTAGCTTCGCGCAGCCGGCATATACGGCTTCGCTAATGTGAGCATTTTGTCTATGAAAACATAATCTTAAACGATAGCTCACGTGCGGGTGGCAAAATGGGGCGGGTTGCTTGTTAGGGGTGTACACATAGAGTTTTAAGAATTCATCTATTTGAAAAAAAAGTGCGTCTGGAATTTTATAAGTATTTATTACGTACTCAGCATATGCAAAACTATATACTCCTTTGAGCTTAGTATACCAACGGTGGGACACCCTGTATAAATATAGGTATAATTTTTCTTATAAAAATACTGTAATTTAAAATTCTTTGTTGTTTTTTCCGTAGTACTAGACTTTGCTGAAAATTGAGAAAACCCATTTTTTTATTTGAGAAAAGAAGAAAGAATAAGAAGTGATTTTCACAAGTAATTTGCAATAAGAGTTTTTAAATAACTGCAGATTACATTATTTACCTATGTCAGATTTTATGTCAGGGTTATTTTGTTGCATTGTATTAATAATTCATTTTGTACACGACCAATAAATATTTTGCACTTACACTCAAGAAGCATCATTTGATTTTCCAGCAACAAATATGCTATATCCCGTAAACATAATTCAGGGTCTATTACCGACTCGTACCGATCGTCATCGAACAACGAAGACGGTATTATTTTAGAAGCCTTAACTTCCTTTCCTATTATACTTAAAATAAAAATTAAGAAATACTTATAACTCATTTTCACAGCACTTTCACTTTTAATTACCAATTTTTCATGTTCACTGAACGGTGCGCGAATTCGTCTCGTAATGCGTACAGAAACTGAGATTTAATAAAAATAGCAATTATTTCCTAATCTTATCTAGGGAATTGTAAATTATCGACATAATAATATGTGACAAGTTCCTCGTGAGTGTGACACGAAGATAAGTGAGATCGAATTTTTTAATCGGTAATTAAAAACAGATAAACTTTTTTAACTTTTATGCCATCTTATGAAATGTAATTATGCAATATAGTGTTATTTATTGATATTATTTATCATACTGTAAAATTAAATAATAATAGAAAGAAATAAAAAAACCATTTTTTAAACACGTCACCACACAGCAAATAGACGAGTAATTTTCTGAAGCGGGAAAACGATAAAAATAGAGAAGCTTTTATGCAAACTAATTGAAACATAATAATTTCATATTACAAAAGGTCTTTGCACTATTAAACATTAAAAATAAAACGCCATTCGATAGTGTGTGAAGGAGAAATATCACAGCACTGATTTTCAGCTTTTTGAGCTTTTTTAAAACATTGACTGTTTGCTTACTTTGCAAACCTCTTAATAAGGTTTGCAACTGAAATTTTTTTAAAATTCTCGAATTTCTAAAGTAAATACACTTATAACATGTTCATTTGTCTCGAATTCTTGCTTCTATGCTCAAAAAGTTATCTAAGTATATGTATAATAACGCTCTTTCTTTTTGCATTATTTGCATTAAGTTTTTGTTTGAAAATTATCGTCCCTTGTTTCATAGATAATATGCACTGATTTGAAAAATAGATTTTTATATAATCAATCATGTAAAGAATGCGACATAAAACTCGCATTATAAATAAAGATAATAAATAGTAGGTACTTGATTTATGAACATCATTTATGTTTTAAAATAATTATTGTAAGGATTATAATTTTACATCAATAGACTTGTAGTTTGATAATTGTCGTTAAAAAGGCCTATTTTATCTGATTTCGAATATATTTTTTCATACCTATGTTCAAGATATATATATTTATTTATTAAATCGCTGTTATAAATGAAATACCTAATGTGATAATTCACAGCATGGACAAACATGCTGGTGACAGCTGATGGCACAAATGATCACAAACGCCCATGAAAATTTGAAGACGTGAAGACCTCGGCTGTTGTCAATACCTATTTATTTTCTACATTAGTCTTCTAAAAATATCGTTATAAAACTTAAAGACACGCTACTCTACTGTAAAATATTTAAATTATTTTATAGCAAACTTATGAAAAGTAGTTTTCGATACATAAGTTCAATGGTCGAGAGTTTCATTAGTTTGCAAAATTGAAAATAAGATATTATTATTAAATGATTGAATAAATTCAATTTTACTTATTTTTATAAGTCTTTTACAACGGTTTCAGTTTAGCGTTTTTGGGTTAAATATAAAACTGAAGGCACTTTTAATTCGCTAGATAAATTTCTTAAATTTACTTTCTCCACCAAATGGCAAAAGAAAACGTTATGACGTAACTGGCAAAAAATCTACCTAAAAGCATAACTATTATTAATCTGTGTTAAAAGAGAGACATGGTTGTTACTGTACCTATCACCTAAAACTTGAGAACCGTCGAACGGATTTTAATTGTTTTTTTTTTAGATTATTGGATTTTTCTCCGCTCGGGCTAGGATACACACCTTAATCCTTTAATATTCATATCACTGGCTGGTACCATGATGATTCTCAATATATTGTTGAGAAATTAATTTATTGAGAATTTTGTGATCATATTAATACTAATATAAGTAATTGATACTTTATAGTTAGCCGCAATTTGGAATAACTTCCCAACCCTACTATGATATAAAAAATAAAAACAGATTTCTTAAAAATGAAATTGTAAGAGTCCCTATTTTCCCTTTGCTACTTTTATAGCCGAAACTAAAACCAACTTCTATATTGCTACTAATATAATATTATACATATTAACTGAATTTTTATATTATTGAACTTACATTCCAACAACAACAATTGTTTTTCCATAATCATGTACAAAACTTCTTGTCGACATAATTCAGGATCGAGCACGGATTCATACAAGTCTTGATCAAACGAATCCCTAGGTAAATCTGATGGTCCATGAATTTGAGCTTTTGTACTAACTATAGACCATAATATCAATCCACTTGTAATATAATTCCACATTCTTATAATAAACTTGCATGTACCACTTTTACTACTAACACTAAGCTATACTGCTACAGTACTATAGGTTTAACATCTGGTGTATTAATCAAGAGGACTAATGCCTTTATCAATGTTTATCCTTTTATCAAAAACGTTCCGCATTTTTGTGCAAACCGTCCCAGTTTCTATATGGTGAAAATGTAGGTGCGTTTGTTTGTCGCGACGATGTTTAAATTACTTTACATAAAATAAAGATTTTATAAAATCGAGACCGTGCTATCAATTCACTTGCTCGAGTTTATGTGCATCGTTTAAGGCAGCTCAAGATTAGTGCCGTGTATTCACACTCGCTTAAATACGTCTCGAATTCACGGCATAAAAAGTATTTTCCACATTCATAGGATCCTCGCTGTCGTTCATGAAACCCGCCGTGATATGAACGTAGAAGCTGTTGCCAAAACCACTTTTTTACTAGGTATAGGTTACTATGGCACGGAACCGTGAATGCAGATCTATAGGTACGCGTGGACGCCGCGTGAAGGAGGCGGGAATCCTTTGTCGCAGGATACAATACCGACTCATGGGCATATTATGGCAAATTCACATTATGATCGCAATAAACAGTCATGGTTAATTATGGTATTATATGAATTTGCCAGTCAGTTCAATTCACGGCGTATTCTGTCTGAAAATAAGAGGTCATAATATGGCCCCTGATCGAGGAACAAGCGCGAACGCGCGTGAGCAACGCGAAAACCGCACGTGAATTCACGGCACTACTACAATAGTCTGTAGTAGTGCCGTGAATTCACGTGCGGTCACACAGTCGAATAAATCAAACTTAGTGACCGCTTTAACTATTTTGATCCTTTATTTGAGATTATTATAAAGTAAGATTTATAAGTAAACGTCTGGAATGTGTGTATCGTTACATTATAAACATAATAATAAATTATGATGTAAATTTAAAATATGATGTTGCAAACTTTTTACGTTATCATCAAAAGATGAGAAAACAGCGTTAATCCCTCAAAATATGTTATATGGTTAGAACCTTGTATAGTCTTATAGTCTGATCCATTTATGTGGTATTCACCACACGTGTACAAAGCTATTTCTACCTATGCTATAATAAGAAAATATAAGTGAATATCCGAAAACAATTAAAAAAAATTGTCCTAAATGCGTTGCTCAACTACATTCCTTAGTAAATTGCCAAAAATTGCCAAAAATAGTATAATTAATGACAAAAGAGAAATAGACAAAAATGTGGTAGCCGCGTATCTAAAATTTATAGAACTCTATGTCTGAAAAGCAAAGCGATACGTGCTCTCGTTGGGAGAGTCAGAGTCGTGAATGACGGGATCGAGTTTGCGAATTGCGCGGTAATATCACAGATAATAATATAATACTACATTAATAATGTTATAAGATACCAAATAAGTAAGTTGATGTAATTTACGAAATTAAATTATTGTTTTTACATAAATCAAAACTTGGATTCACTTTAAGGGTTAATTTTCTTTCTTTTTAAGGGTGCTTTCCCACGTACGAGGTAAATGTGTCGTTCGAGGATGTCTAGCTGTGCTAAGAAAATATTTGGTGCGAGGATGCGTTTCGAAGCTGTGAAATGTCTTCTATTGCTCAAAATTACAGAACTTATTATAATTAGTACTAACTAATTATAGTTGAACAGTTCAATGGCTAAGGCGTGAAGAATGGACAGACATACAGATTTACTTTCGCTTAGAATTGGTTAGGATTAAATTCTCAAATGTTTTTAATACATCGAGAGTAGATCACATATTTGTGATGTTACTAATTTAATTTTCAAATGTGATTTAAATATTTTGTAAATTTGTGTAAAACGTAGCCAAGCATGTCTCGGTCGTTTCTATTGGCATAAAAGGGTTCTGAATATGAGCAATTGCCTATAATATATTATTATTAAGTAAAATAATCTTAACCCATCTGAAAGGTTGAGAATATTATGACTTTTATAGTCTCCAAAATTAACGTCCATACTCTACTTATTTTCGCAAATGATGATCAGAAATTATTTAAGTTAATAGATTTTTAGCACAGGCTCTTAATTTTTTTTTTTGTAAAAATGGTACAAAATAAAAATACAGTGTTCATTTCATGATTTATTATTTCCAGCAGGTTCACAAAACAGCATCATTACAGTTCACGACTCATTAAATTCTATAAACATACAAAAGTATCACAATATAAATATTATAAGACCAGGTGTATTGTTATAATCAAACATTGTAAAAAGATAACTTATAGTTAACGATAAACTAAACTAATCGGCTAAAGGAAGAACCAGATTTGCTGCTATCTAGTCAAAACACAATAAAATATAACTTAAACAATAAACTAATAATATCTTGACGATAAAAATGCATGCAATTCACAAACGATGAATCAACAATATGATAGTTGTTAGGCAGCCAATGAAATTAAAAACCTACCTCTTAATACCTATTAACTAGTAGTATAAATCAACTTTAAAAAGATACTAAAATTTTCCTTCCTTCAAGTTTAACGTTAATTTTCTCGGCACAACGATCAAAAACCAATGCATACAGACTTATAAAAGTTTACATGGCAAAAAATTTAACCTATATAATAATTAACGTTATCAGAAGCAAAACCACGTTGTACTACTAGTTCAGAAGTAGCCATAAATCATACGTGTATTAGCATAACGATATCGTTTCAATATGTTGAATTTAATCAGGTTATATAATTTTTATTGCCCTTCTGACTTCACTAATATTTTGGGCCATAAAATATATCTACCTACGTAGACGTAGTTTCCATCAATGTTACTACCGTATTGATAATTCCATAGTCGTAAATTTTTATTACTTGTGTCCATACTTCACATTTATAGTATGATACAGATATATTATCAATTCTGAAATAAGTGTTACTTATATACTTACTTATTATTAAACTAAAGTAAATGAAAGTGAATCTTAATATTGGGAGGTAACTTATGTATTTATATTTTTTAGATACATGGCAGTAATTGATATCTCTACAAGTGCTTTCATAATAAAAGATACTAAAGACTAACTTTCGTATGTAAATGTAAATGTAGGCAAATCCTGTTAATTATTTATCATCTTTATTAGGTTCTTTTTTAAAGTACGTCATACGAACTTTGTACAATTTCTGCGTAATCTATCTAGTTACACGGTTGTTTTTATAATCATATCAAAAATATTACAAGCTGTGATTTTATCATCGCTTTGATTACAAACAGGTTAAGAATTTACGTCTGGACTTTTAAAATTTTTCTGCTTATGTTGAATATTATACAAAAGTTGCGCGTAATTTCTACGAACTTCATACATGCATCTAAAAGAATAAATATTACCTATAGTTGTTCTATATACATAGTATTATTGGCTACTAAAATAGGCTTGGAGTATCTTCATTAATTTACATCATACACAATTTAAATTTGAATTTATCTTTATCACAATTTGAAGAAATACCCAAATCGGAGTCGATAATCAATTTCGTTGCACATGACTAAGCTAAAAGAAAAGTATTACACATTTTTAATTATACAAAATTAGTTACCTTCCAGCTGATAAAGTATCATTACAATTTCTTCGAACTAATCAATAAACACTATCTTATATCATAAAAATGACTAATCGTGAATCAAAGGCAATTGACACGATTATGACGACATATAATTGTGAATAAATACGCCAATTTAGATGAATATCTTAAATAAAAAATATGCAATAAAAAACTTTGATTCAATGTGCTTATTCCGACGTAGACGGCAGACAGATTATTTTAATCATATTATTATCACTAAACTGTCTGGAAGATTTAGGTCACATTTTTTTTAATACATATAAAACAGTTTCATATTTCTTTCAATTTCTCTCACAATATACCATAATATAATATTATGAGGTAGTGAGAATACTAATTATCTCTGTAAATTTATATAATGTAGCGTAACGTGTAATGAACAAAATGGCAATCCAACAAAAAATTTCTACAGTAAATATCACAATATAATCTTATTTTCCCTCCACACGAAAGGAAGAGTTCAAAAGGAGAAACAATCCAACTTCAATTATTGTGAAAACCATTACTGTATTTCAAAATTATAATTTTATAGCTAAAATACAACATTATATACATTTTCTCTCTAGTTTCCCTTTGATTAATCGATACTGGATTTCCATGAATTACTTGTTGCAGTAACAACAAAGCTGTTACGTCTACTTTTCAATCATATTTATCATTACATCGAAATAAAAATGTCACAATAATATTTTTACTCGTCATACATTCACATTGAATATTGTCTATTATTACTGCATTGAGAGTTGCATGAGTTACACTCATAGAGTCATTCTCATTTTGAGTGGCATCTTTCTTACTTTTATCAGTATTTTATCCTATACATTATTAATTAGATTTATCTTCAGCCTTAGTCTCCTTGGTAGTTTCAGGTTGACCTTCTGGATCCTTTTTTGTCTCGGGTTCTATTTTGGGCGGTGGACGCCTTTTCTTTACTCCTGAAAATAAAATCCGATTGTAATAAAATATGTTCCTAAAGTGTTCCACTTTATTGTAAATATTGATTTTATTACTTTATTGTGAATATTGATTTTATTAATATATTTAAAAAGTTATCGCAAGGAAAATGTCATCGATTTAATTACATTTCCTTCCTTGTTTTGGGTCAAAATCATCAATATCTACCAAGTTAGAACTCTTTGAAATTCTTGCTGCTCATCGTTAACAAAGTACAGATTATTTTCTTCTGTCATATTATATTTCAAAGTAAAACTATGCTTATCTAGCCAAAGAGATTTTATTACTATGTACATTTGTTCATATTATGTTTAAAATACTAACCTCCTCCTAGTGCTGCCTTCGTAAGAGTCGAGAATGGTGCATCAATAACGACGGTTAATGCGAAACAAATCAGGAAAGAAAACGAAAAGTGAGCAAGCGTGTTGAACAACTGAAAAACACAATTTTAAATAAATAATTGTTAAATATAAATAACCTGAAATATAGTTTTAATCTCTTTTGATAGAAACAAAAGGTATTTATTGTCAAAAACAATTAAATGAAGATTACATTAATTTAAATAAAGTATACGGACACAACTCCAGCTATAAATGGTAAGCAAAACGGATAAAAAATTTAACATTTGATAGAAATATAATATAAATCGATAGAGAAGTTGGTAATACGTATACAGATCCCTTAAAGTTTACGTATACAATTGCATAGATAGGTAAGCTTTAATTTTCAAATAATATCATAAGCTAGATTCAGGTTTATTGGATCGCAGAGTGAAAAACCTTACAAATATGGTCAAATTACGAATATACTCTTCAACAAGTTTGCCAAAGTCCTACACACTAGTAAGAAGGTGCATAATGATAAGTAAAAGAAAAAAAGAGCGTGTGTGCCGAGCACACGTGTCAGTAGTGAAGCTTCTTAGGCAAGATCCAAAGTTACCAAAATCGTCGCCTTACATCATGACGTGAGGGTATTGCCATGACATTGAAATTTAACTCTCAACACGCTTCAAGAAGTTTCACTTTTAAAAATCTAAAGGTTTATAATAGAAAATATTACCGCTTTTTCTGGTGTAAAGTAAACAGGTTCAGTCTTCGTACCAGCGGCGATGAACAGAATGGAGTAGTGGTAGAGATACATTGCGTAAGATATCCGAGATGGCAGCTTCCACATTGGAAGTGATAGGAACCAGTTTATCGGACCTGAAACATAACATTTACGGTGAATTTACTATTTAAATATTAATGAATGTAAGGAATTTTACGGCTAAATCTTCAGGACCATTTTTTATTTATTATTATTCAATTTTTATTTTGCATAAACATAAAAATAAAATGTTTTATGTATAATTAGGTTATACATAATTTCACTGTATGTTTTTGTGAGTACTCTACCATTTTTCATTTACCATACAATTATATTTTATATCATTGCATCTGTTTAATGATTAAAACATAATTATCTATTATAGAAAAATATTCATACCTCCATAACCATGCACGCAGGCAAAAATCAGCCATGACAGTGCCAATGACCAAATTGTTCTCGAGAAAGAATTAAATAAATTATCAAATAGCTGGTTGTTCCAATCCAACTGCATTATTCTGTACGTAAAGTAAAATATAACAGCGAACAACCCTAAAGATACTATCCAAAAGATACCCGCGACATACTGCAAAACAAAATAGATAAATTAATGTCACATTCAAACTATATTGAGCGTCTATTTTCATTATTATTTATCAGCTTTTAAACTCGATACGCTTGGATACTCGATTAAAATCAAAGAAAATACTAAAATAAGGTTAGTCATTTATTAAAAGAAGTAATTAGAATGGACCAAGTTGAAAAAAAAAACTAAAATATGCCTTCTCATCAATATAAAATTATCAAAATTTTGAAATCATATTTTTAAAAAATATTTGAAAAATTTGCCTGTGTTTCTTATTCACATACCAGAATGCAAATCGCTCATCTGATTAAACCTTACTTAATATTTAGGAAATAAACAATTTGTTCCTAAATTCTTACCCAACGAATTTTGACTTTTTGACCTTTCAGTTCACTGAGGATATATCCCAAAATCATGCCGTAGAAAAATGGTGAAGCTCGTGTTAATGTATTTTTGTAGTAATTTTTCATGTAATAATCCATTTCACCTACACGACTGAAAATAAAAAGATTGTATGACAATATTTTGATATAATATTTGTAGCAAAAAAAACTTCAGATGTGTCAAAGGACACCCGGATGGAACAAAGTTTCTTTCGATTGGGCGTTTTTCCATTACCCGGCCCGGCACCAGCACCGGCGCCGGCGCCGGCGCCGTGCCGTTGCCGGGGAAGCAAAAATGTATGAAAATGTATGGCTCGCTTTTTTACTTACCGGCGCCGGCGCCGTTCCGGCATTGAGTCCTGCCGGCGCCGTCGCCGTCGCCGGGGTAGCAAGCTTCCCACCGGTGCCGGCCCGGCAAAATTGCATGTGTATTGCATATTTATATGAATTGTAGCCGTGTGAGTGTGTAACTGCGCGGGGCGGGTAGGAGGTAGGGGGTACATATCTGACTTTTAGTATTGTATGAATCCAAAATTCAACGTCTCTGCGTCTGCGTCAGGCGTCGGAGATGTAAAAGATATAACAAATAATATAGTCGACGGCTTGACGATATCATTGTTATATCTAAACGTAAATTACACTTTACGTGTCGTCGTGCTGAAGTCCGTATCAGTACTGTACCACTCACTGGGCGTATGCCGGCATCGACACCGGCGCAATGGAAAAACGAAGTCCCGGTGCCGGTACCGGTCCCCGACCATGCCGTTGCCGTGCCGGTGCCGGGCCGGGTAATGGAAAAACGCCCATTAAGCTGGCTTGCTTTTCAGATAGAGATAGACAGACAGAGAAATACGCGCACGCCGCACGGCTTACAACTATAGCAAAGTGTCGTTACAACGACTTGAGCGCCGAGACGAACGTCAAAACGCCAAGGAATAGAATACGCTATCGATAGAAATTGACATAAGCGTATGATGTTTTGCCTAAGGATTCGGTCACCCTACCAACGACAACGAAGACCACGAACAAAATTTTCATCCAGTCGCAATTAAAATAAAATTGTGCAAAACCCAATTAAAAATGAAATTTAAGAATTTCCTGTCGTATTGGTGTTTGGAAAAAAATTTTTTGAGATCAATGGATAAACAAACAGGTTTTTCATAGAAACGGTGGCTCCTAGAAAAAAATGTATTTAACCTTTTTTATAGATAATTAGATGATCTGCAATTTTGGTTCAGGTGATTGTATGATAAACTTACCGTCTCGGTGAAAATCGCAAAAAATCCTATTTTTTTATTTTTATTAATTGACCTCGAAATTTTTTATTTCCGAGTACTAGAATGACGGGAGATTTTAATATTGATTTTGAACAAATTTCGGCAAGATTGGAATTTTGATCGTGGTCGTCGTCGTCGCTGGTAGTGTGACCGAACCATAACCAAAATGTCATGAGCTTATGTCAATAATTAGCGTTAGCAGTTTCTATTCCATGGCGTTACGTACGTTTGTCTAAAGGCCTGGTCTTAATTTTTTTCCGTCTTCCCTTTCGCAACGCACGATAAGGAACTTCGTTCCAAAATTAAATCAAGCTAATATTTTCTATGGTCCAATCCAAATTACAGAATAAAAAAAACATGAAAATGTTATCATAGAATATCGTTGAAATATACTCACACAATACTTGCATTGGATGATTGCATATTCAGCATGAAGTTGAAAATGGTGGAAGCAGTTAAAATAGCTAGAAGGCCACCCAAGAGTCCCGTCCATATCAGTTTTCGTTTCCCACTTAATACCCAGAATAAAACTAATGGAGATATTATATGTAATTGCATGTCTATTGCTAGGTACCATGAGTGTTCTATGCACTGAAAAGAAATATTAAGATATTTAGTTTTATAGCAAATACTATAAATGAATATAAATATTTATAGAATAGAAAAAATCAATCGCGGGGCGCGATTCGAACCCGCGTCTTCCGCCTCAAGATCGATTTTTTTTTTATAAGAAATACCTAATTGATAATATTTACTAATTTTATTTTACAGGTTCATGCATTTCAATTATTTAAAAAATTCACTATTATTATAAAGAAGTTTATAATTAACTCACAGTTTCTATAGGATGCACATAATTTTGTATGTACAACAATGTAGACCACCAATTAGTTCTACATCTATCCGTATTTGTTGCAACAGACATCCAGAATGGTCCATCGGTAATTCTATGGAAGAACGAAGCTTCTAGAATAATTATCGCGCCCAGTAAAGGAAACAGTCGCAGAATTCGTTGTATATAGAACATGTGTAAACCTTTCAATAATTGCACTGAAATCAGAAAGAAAATGAATGAGAAATTGAATTTAGAAAAGCTGTAAAAAAAGTAAGTGAAGGAAGAATATGGAAAATATAACCATATTTGAGATAAGATAACGTTAAATTGAAAACAAAATAATATACTTTGGTTTCGTTAAAAACGAAAGCCACCTTACTTGATTTCATTCGACCAATAGATGTATAAACTAAGAGAAGACCAGTCATCAAGAAAAACGTGTCCACGGCAAACACGCCAGTCGCAATCCAAACTGAATTTTCAGATACTAAAAACTGAAACGAAATTTAATTTATTCTTAATTTTTTCAATAGTATGAATCTAAATTAAAAAGTAATTAAGGCAAAGTAGTAAAACATTTTTAAAAACGTATAAAAAGTTAGAAAGATCGAAATGACATCAAAACAAAAACAACATGAACATCATATTCTAATAGTAGAAAGAATTAATAATATAACGTAAAATTTTAAAGAACAGAAAAAAGAAAGAAATCTATAAACAAAGCTAATGTTTACAACACAGTAAAGCTAATTATTTGAGACTTACATCTAATATATTTAAGAGATTCACAAAATGGTTTGACGTGGTGAACGTATGTCCTAGGATGACCCAAATCATAGATATCGCACGGATTCCGTCCAAGCATTCGAGAGCGTTGCTACTTGTTGAAAATGTTGTTAGACGCCTTGCGTTTGTGTAAACCGAAAAACTGCTGTATATTGGATTTATTTGCTTGGGATCTGTAAAGAAATTGAGTATTATAAGATTCTGATTTAAAGTATAATTTTAGTACAAGTAATCTTAAATTATAGACTGTAAGTGGCGTAAGTGTCATGCGTAAAATCGGCTCTGTTTATTTTAGTTTAAAAATAGTTAAAGTGCTAATAACTAGTAATAAAAGTGTTAAAGTATTTATATAAGTTATAAATATAAAGTACAAATGTTATCTATGTGAAGAACGCACGATTAAAGTGAAAATAACGTAATAAAAAGAACGACTTGAAGAAGAAGAATACATAATATTATATATTTGATTAACCGCTTCTTAAGATTATAAGTGACAAATGCACGAAGCAAAGTGAATATTTAAATCAAATTAATAACATTAACCCAAGAACCTTTCATGAGAAGCAACGTAAGTTTTTTTAAAGAAGATTTCATATTAATAACGTACAAATTGACGTGTAATGACATAAAAATAGACTCAGCTGATTACTAGTTAAAATTGAAATAAACGACATCTAGCGACAAGCGAGTACCGTGTATGAAGATTTCATTACCTAATAATAATCTGACGCTAAATTATTATATTAATCAAATTGATCTTATAACTCAACGAAATAAATATGGATAACATAACCTTTAGAAAAAAGCCACTCCGAAAGCAAAGATCTGAAACTAACCTTCAAGATATTATATTTAATGAAACTATATCATCATGTAAATCAAACTCAAGCTCTTCAGATTTTTCTACAAAGACTGACCTGTACAAGTCAACATCCGACATATCAGTAATATATAAAGAGAATCTAGACCTAAATAAATTAAAAACGCAATTAACGTCAACGCAAGATTCAATTATAAGTCTTACAGAGGAATGTTATAACCTAAAAATGAAATTGCGACAAAACGAAAAAAATATAGATTTTTTGACAAGTTTAATAGTTAACTCCAATCAATTGAATAAATCCTGCAATACTTTAAATAGAACACCAATACAAAAACAAATATTGAATATAAGTTTTAAAACACCAAGACACTCACCCTTGAAATGCTTCAACAACAATTTTATACACAACACTTATCCGAAAATAAAGAAAAATATGTTAACTTGCACGGAACAAAAACTTTCTCAAGAAAAAATTGCACAACCGAACGAAAACACCATGAAATACTGTATAAACACAACACAAATGAGCATCCAAGATAATATGAAACATACTCGTCCTACCTGCATTAATAAATACAATACTGAAAACAAACCTAAGTATTACAACAGATGTCAGCACGAATCACAAAAAACGTAAAATTGTGATAATAGGCGATGAACGCACTAAAAATCTATCAATTTGTATGCATAACAAAAGGAGATATAAATGGAACGACATATATGAAGTATTTGGCATAACGAAACCCTATGCAACTAGCCAGGAAATATTAAATAATTGTGAAAAGCTAATTCAACCTATCAACCAAGAAGATATAATAGTATTAGGAATAGGTTCAAATGATAAAAATCCATACAACTTAATCTCAGGGTTGCTTTCTTTTATATGTAAATGGAAAACAATAAAATATTTGTATTGAATGTGAAACAAAACCGTTATTTAAATGAACAATTACTAAATGAAAAATTACAATTATTTTTAAGGGGACATACAAATTGTACCTATATAGATATTGAAGAAAATTACAAATACTATAACTATGGATTAAATTATTTGGAGAACTTAACTAATAAATTAAACATTGAAATTGACAGTATTGAGTACCAAAAAGTATATTTGAATATTAAACATATTGCTAAAAAACTGAAAGAACAATGTACATCACAAAATATACAACATCAATTGAGCTGCACTAAAATAAAAAAAGGCACAATTCCTTATTATTTTAATATTAGTAAGAAAATAAATATCAATAAAATAATAAATAAAACTAATAATACATCGAAAAATACCCCACCAGAATATTCATCAGAAAATAATAAGCTTTTTCGTTCCTAAAACAAATTATCTAACAATTCTGCATCAAAATATAGCTGGCGCCACTGGTAAATCAGAAGAACTATATATTGCAATTTCACAATTAAATACAACTTTACATATAGATATTATATGTTTGAGCGAAACATTTATAAAAATGGGAAATGAACGACTACTTCAGCTACCAGGCTATAAGGTGCGCTCATCATATTCACGAAAACAAAAAAGGGGAGGAACCTGTATATTAGTGAAACAAGATATTCCATGTACAAATTTAGACTACATAAAGGATTATTCCTGTAATTTATATTTTGAATGTTGTGGAATTTATTTAAAACACTTAAATGCGATAGTTATCTGTATTTATCGAGTACCCGGTCTTAATATTAACATTTTTATTGAAAGGCTCCAAGATTTACTGCAAGTTATTTCAGTTCACAATAAAAAAGTAATATTGTGTGGGGACTGGAACATTGATGTATTAAAAAATACTAAGCTATCGAATGAACTCAATACATTGCTAAAAAATTTTAATATTGAATGTCACATAAAGACACCGACAAGACAGGCAGCATGCTTGGACCAGATAGCTACCAATATAAAAAGAGGGAGGTTATTCATCTTGGCCTTTCCGACCATGAAACGGCGCAACTTATAAAAATAAATATCAGTAAACCAAAAACCAATTCACATTGGTTTGAAATAAGGAGAGACTACTGCAAATACAATATAAATAAATTTAATGACTGTATATCATCATTGACTTTCTCGGAAATATACGAATCAAACGATATAAATGAGTGTTTTAGAGCATTTCATGAATTGTATTCTTTATTTTATAATTTATGCTTTCCATATGTTAAGATAAAAATTAGTACAAACAAAACAAACATAAACTGGATAACAAAAGGCTTAAAAAAATGTTGTGTACGGAAACGATACCTGTACCTAAACTATTTGTATTCAAATAATAATAAAAAGAGCAAATGGAAAAATTACAAGAAATACACAAATATTTTAAAAAAGTGTATTTTTAGATCTAAAAGAATCCAAAGTGCTAAGTATATAGTCAAAAATAAGAATAAAGGCCGAGCTTTATGGAAAATGATATCAAATAATATTAATGAAGTCAGTAATACACATGAAATAGAAGAGATTAAAATAAATAATAATGTGTATTCCTCAATTAATGACATTTGCGAACAATTCAATAATTATTTCATTGACATGACAAATCAGACAAACTTTCAATTTAATATGACAGACATTAAAAAAACATTGACCTATGATAATTTAAATACAATGTTCTTGACCCCAACTAGCGTTGAAGAAATTTCTAAAATAATTCAATCACTTAAAAATACTAATGCTGTAGGATCTGATGGAATTTGTACAAAAATATTAAAAATGTCAAGCAAATGTATAGCCATTCCACTATCCTTTTTGGTAAATCTATCCATGGAACAAGGAATATTCTCTACTATTCTAAAAACCTCAGTAGTAAAACCTTTGTATAAAAGAGGGGATCCCTCTGATATGACGAATTATAGACCTATATCATTAATACCTGTGTTTTCAAAAATATACGAAAAGGTGATAGTAGAAAGACTCAAAAATTTTGTAAATATGAATAAATTACTAACGAGACAACAATTTGGCTTCAGGAAAAATAGTTCAACGTCTTTAGCTTGTTTTGATTTAGTAAAAGAAGTTATTCAAGCCTTTATTGACAAAAATGCTGCGACAGCTATATTCCTAGACATGAGTAAAGCGTTTGATTTTGTGGACCATAATCTGCCCTTACATAAACTAGAGAAATATGGGATCAGAGGTAAAGCAAATGAATGGATTGAAAGCTATCTAAGAGGAAGGGAACAATATGTCGAATTAGAGAAGTGTGTTAACAAAAATAAAATTATATATAAATCCAATAAAAGGTTCAATAGCTCCGGAGTGCCGCAGGGCAGTATTCTCGGTCCTTTTCTATTTTTAATGTATATAAATGACTTGCCAAACATTACCAAACATAAAACAGTTTTATTTGCTGATGATACAACACTTATCGTGAAATGCAAAGCAGGAAGTACTTCTTTCAATACAGACATAAATAAAGCACTATACGATATAGTAGGGTGGTTAAAAAGTAATAATCTCCAAATCAACTTTGATAAAACTAAAATGATAAAATTTTGTACTAAAAATAGTCGACAAATCGAGTTAAAAGTTAGTTATGAAAATAAACCCATAGAACAAGTAAAAAGCCACAAGTTTCTGGGTATCCATTTGGATGAAAATTTAAAATGGAATGTACACATAGAATATATATGTGACAAGTTAAACCGATTTGTGTATGTCATAAGACGACTCAGGAACACAGTGTCAATGGAGGCCGCCCTAAGTGCTTATCATGCATATGTATCATCAATTCTCTCCTATGGACTTATATTATGGGGTCAATCATGTGATAACCAAAAGGTGTTCATAGTACAAAAAAAATGCGTACGAGCCATAGCAGGATTGAGACAAAGAGACAGCTGTAAACCAATATTTGTTAAGCTACGAATCTTAACTTTGACATGTATGTATATAAGAGATGTATGCTTATTTGTAAGAAAGCACCCCGAATATTACAAGAAAAAAGGAGAAATTAATACTGAAATAATGACCAGATTTCAGAACAAACTATACTTTCCGACGTGTAGAATTAATACAGCGAAAAATAGTATAATATTTAAAAGTATTACTATCTTTAATAAAATACCAGACGATTTTAAGGAACTACCTGTAAATATATTCCGGACAAGGTTAACAAATTGGCTAATCACAAAGCAATTCTATAATATTAGTGACTTCTTGAATGAAAAATAATAATTTTAAATTAATTGACATAATATTTATTTATAATCATTTTATTACTGTAATTTTGCAATGTACCTATAATTGAGAACTAGTGTTGTGTGTAATACTGTATAATGTAATTTATAATTTAAGATATTTGCACGCTCAACTACGAGCAGAATGTCTAAGATCCATAAAATTTGTACTACTTCAGCTATGTAACGACATTCAGCAAATAAAGAGAATTTGAATTTGAATTTGAATTTGAATTTGAATTTGAAAAAATAGTAAATGTTAGCACGAAAATCACCATGAGTAATTAAAAAATCTAAGATAAAACCAGTACCTATATATTCAAAATTTAAAATTCAATTAAAAGTAACATAAATAATACTCGAGTATCAAAACTATAAAAAATAATAGCTAAAATGATAAGACTTTATTTTGGTCTTATTGTTGTATAATCTACCTAAGTTTATTAAAGTAATCGTATTAAATTGAGTTATCTTTATGACCAAAAATTGATATATCTTTTCGGGACATTTTTGGAAAGGTAATTTTTATATTAATATTTAATTTTCTAGAGTAATTATAGTTATTATTGGAGGAAAGGAATAGTCTTAAAATTAATAAGTATTTTATGGAATGTTTAATTTACCTTTTTTAAGTGTAAACGTATTGTGGAGATCATAACTCGTACTTAGTATCGTCAGAACAGCAAGTAAACCAAACACGGCGCTGTAATATTAAAGAAGTTGGTTATTACTCTAAATAAATTGATTTTTATTCATCTACTATAATATCATAACTAACATGGTAGACTTTTCGTATAGATTTTCTTGAATTAAAGCATTAAATGCAATTTTAACAATTTTAAAGAATAGAACAAAATAAAGCCGGGATGTAAATTATTAGTAATTTGGTCGCCCAGTGGTCAAAATTGTATGAAACATCATCACTACATAGTATAAAACAAAGTCGCTTTCTCTGTCCCTATGTCCCTATGTCCCTTTGTATGCTTAAATCTTTAAAACTACGCAACGGATTTTGATGCGGTTTTTTTTAATAGATAGAGTGATTCAAGAGGAAGGTTTTAGTATATAATTTATTAGGTTTTAGACAAAGCGGGCGAAGCCGCGGGCGGTAAGCTAGTAACCTTATATAAAAGAAGCGGTTATGCCATACTCTCATCATCTTTATAGTTGTCCTTATAATAAATAATAAAAACAATATATTATCATGTCATGCTGCTTAACCGCCTGGTACCTAATATATAAAGTATTTATTTCATATACTCACACGCCGACCCAATCTGCGGCGACCCACTGCTTGTCGTTTGGTAGACGAACAAATTCCTCTTCAAATTTGAAGCCAAACATCGTAATATTGAAGAATATATGAGTCATCCATTCCTGAGCTGTACAGGACGCAGGTATGCATATTCCGAACTTCAGGAAAACACTCGCAGCTAGCTCTAATATTATATCGAGGCTGGAATTAGAAAAAAAATCTTTAAAAGTTGAGATGAGTTTGCATTTTATAAAAGAATCATTTCCCCATACATTTTATTCGTGAAAATAATAAATGAAGCTCACGCTTATTTTTTTACTTTAATTTTTGCTCTATATTTTTAATAATATTTACGTGTACTATATTTTTAATTACAGGTGGCACAAAGGTGACGGAGTCTATCGAAACTTGGATTTAAATCAAAAATTAGTAGATTAAAGGACAGAACATGCAATAAATAATGAAGTTTTCAATCTCTACGCACTGCCTACGTCACCATCTGCACATTATCTACTTCACAAATGCTTATATTGGTGCAGAAAAACATTGCAACGAATTCCGTATATCCAAGAATTAAAAGTACCAAAAATACATATGAAATTAAAAAAAAAAACTATGTATGACAACAGCTAACAGTGAGGAGAATTTTATACATAAAAAGATAAAGATAAAGCAACATACTCATCCAAAAGCCTCGACGCTTTGTCTGGGTTTTGGCTCATCATACGCAGTTCATTTTCCAATAATTCTATTCCATTTGTTTCACCAATGAAAGGTAATTCAAAGTTCTGGCCAAGAGGGATCGCTATGTATGAATATTTCCCTCGTATAGGGGGACGCCCATCTATCTCTCTGTATATGTCCAGACATTGGTAGTAATTGCCTAAATGGTGCGCATTGCCTCCTAAAAGACCGGACGGTAGTCGAAACCCCGAGTCAATGACTGAAAAAAATAGTAATCAAAAATGTATTATGTGCTTGTGTTATTATCAGCTGGTGTTTAACCAATCATTGAATAAGGAAAATAAATATAAACTAAAAAGAACCTTCTGCGTTTTTTTTAGTTACGGTCATTTGAAATCTTCGAAGAGTACATACATTATTTCGACAATTATTATAGAGTTTTTAAATAATTTAAATGAATAGCAAATATTATTATTTATTAAAAACAACAAAAGTCCACATAATCACTAGTTTAATCGTGGGTTTAATAAATCACTGTGCAATTTTTAGCTTTATCTTGCTGACTATGCGAATTTCGTCCCGGAATGAATGTTTCCCTCATGTGTCATTTTAATTTACACATTCTAGTATTGAAAATTGAAGTGTTTTATAAAGAACTAGCTTTTCGCCAGCTACTTCGCCTGCATGGTCAATGGAAATTCCTATGATATAGGTATAAGATATTTTATGATAAAGATGTTTTCACATTAGCGGTAAAAGTAGTCTACCTATATCAAACCTATTATAGCCTCTAGTCACAAAACCAAATTATCACCCCTATCACTCCATTGAAAGCAAGACAAAAAAACAAGCTTATATAATAATATCGCAGTTAAAGTATTAGTAAGAATGCTTCCTTAATGAATAAACGACTATAGAAACGCTTCCTATTGACTGAAAATATTCTGATTTCTATATAGAATATATACTGAATATTTGTTATCTCTATTCTTAGCTTATTTTTAATTTTAGCATTCTACACTATTGCTATAATAATCACAAAATTCTACGTGAGATAGTATAACTTTCAAGTAAAACCTTCTTGATTAATTTATCGTAATACTTTTTATCAAATCCTTCTTTCGTGTTATGTTAATGTATGATTCATCTACTTCTACTATCAAGTATACAAATATAATATACAATCATATATTCAGGATCAAGGCCAATTCACAATAAACACTTTTTATAGGAAGAACAATGTTACTGATACTCTTTGTAGGTAATTATGTGAGCTTTATTTAGTTTGGAGCTTAATTCGTGTGAAATGACCAGTAATAATCATTTTATTAAATTACTTGTCTTGACCAGCTTCTTCAATTTCTACATTCTTTCATATTTCATCTGTTCTACATCTATTTGCCAAACTTCATCCGAATCCTAGCAGTAACTACAGTATAGTTATACTATTATATACTTACTATAGTACTAACAAACTTTCGTATTAATATATTTAGGATAAGCTTTTAATCACCCACGAGTACTTCGCTTTTCTTTTGTAAACCAAATGAAAATCGATTTTGAACGAAACGACCGAAAGACAGACAGACAGATGCGGTGGAGGATAATTTACAAGAAACTTACATTGGAGCAACGTCAGTTGTTCTCTCCAAACCAAACGCGCTATTTGCTCTTGACATAATTCAGAATCTAACACAGATTTATACAACTCCTGATCAAAGGGCGCCGTCGGAAGTCTTTTTAATTCTATTATCTGTCCATTTACACAAACACACAGAAACAACAATCCCAATATATGATTGATCTCCATTTTAGATCCACTACACTTTCTTTCAAACTTATTTCCACATCACACCAATGCTAGTCACTAGAAATCAGAACCGGAATAAACTATGCATACAATATTTATATAAATAAATGTATTGTTAAATGTATCGATAAGATAACTTTTACAGCTTTTTAAAAATCTTTTAAACCTGCCCATAAATTTTGTTGTTACTGATAGCAATGATATTTTGTGTCATTTTATTATACAGATGTTACTGCAACTTTTTGATTATCAATATTTTATAAGCACCATTGATTATTTCATTTAATGCTCGATAAAGCTTACAGTAAATTTTAGTTCAGTTTGATGTGTTTATCCTTAATAGTTGTGTGATTTAGGGCACTCAATAAACTTGCATTATATATACTATTAACTATGTTAAAAACGAACTTAAATTTATCTCTTTTAAAGGAAATAGTGAAGTTTTATAAACATAGCACTTCTATTTCTATATATTGCAGTATCATAGGAAATAAATCAAGACATCGTTGTTTGGGTCAAGGTAGGACATACAATTATTAGTTATTTATTTGTTTCATAAATAATAATCAGTGTCAACATAAAATATTAACGTAATTTTCTTTTAGATACTAAATTTTAAGCTTTTTCTTGCAGCAGCCTTAACCAGTTAGTTTTTTCTCAAAGAGGATGCTCTAAAGCTAACAGGCTGAACTGAAAATTTTAAACGTACGAATTTACCGAGGCTAAGGGTGCTTTACCACGAATAATGTGCGAGGATGTGTAGCGAGGAATTCAAATTAAATGAAGCGATACTATTGGTTATTTACAAACACATTCCGCGCTACACATCCTCGCAAATTATTGGTGGAAAAGCACCCTAATGCCAAACATATTATGAAAACGAAAGGTGAAATTTATTAGTGGAAATTTCCATATTACGCAAACTTTGACCTTTTAAGTTATAACTTTTATTTTATCTTTATCTAAGAATAGTTTACATTTATATCTCAAAATTTAAGTGCACTTTAGACATTCTCTAAACTTTCAACGGTAACCTGACAAACTATGAAAAATATAAATTAAAAAAGACGGGTTGCACTCCGGGAGTGCCGGCAGAAGTGAAAACGCGCGTAGTAGAGAGGGGATAGCTGTCTACTCTCCATCCGTCTTACGCTTTTTCGATCAGGTCACGTGTCCTGACGTGAGTTTAAGATTTTATACCCATTACAGAAAAAGTGCTCAACGCCGCTAAAGAAGTTTTCACTTCAAAAATCTAATTATGCAATTTAGTGTAATTGTATTAAAACAACATAATTTAAGGAAAATGTTGGCAAGCCAGGCTGTTTGTAAAATCTGATTTATCTATACATAATAACGGATTAAGTAATTGTTATCACGCATGAAAATCTTCATAATTTGTAATTACATAAGTTCATTATAAGTATCTTAAGAACATAAGACACGCATTATCAAATACGTATACAAATGATAAGAAGATAGAATTTGGATAATATATTTGGGAATATTCATTCATCAATTAGAGCTCAAATTCAACATAAGCTTTTTTCATTTGATAAATGGTTATCGCTGACTCCTAGGCCTTCACATTGTTTTCTAAAAAAATGAAAGTTATTATGGACACCATTTCGATGTTAGGCAATTCTTTTGATATTTTGTTTCCGACAAATAATTCTCAAGAGTTAAATAAATCTCATCGTGAACAGGCATGTAAAATTTAGTTATTAATGGATTTTAAACGCAATTTATTCATTACTAGCTTTCCGCCCGCGGCTTCGCCCGCGCAGTCAAAGAAAAACCCGCATAGTTCCCGTTCCCGTGGGATTTCCGGGATTGCGTCATTTTCCCGGGATAAAAAGTAGCCTATGTCCTTTCTCGGGTATCAAAATATCTCCATACCAAATTTCATGAAAATTGGTTCAGTAGTTTAGGCGTGATTGAGTAACAGACAGACAGACAGAGTTACTTTCGCATTTATAATATTATAGTATGGATAATGACTCGCGTAAAATCAAACAAAAGAAAATACGAAAAAAGTTATCACATCTCATGTACAGCCAAGCGTCTAACTCTACATGTCTTAACGTAATTCAAATATAAACAAACACTACAGTTATAATAATAATCTGTGCCTTGAATTTTATACAACGTATTTCCCGATTTGCGTAAATTTGCAGCGTAAACGGCTACCTATATCTTTTGATTGCGCTGACTTATACGTTTGATTTTTCACACCTCTATGGGACCGTTTATAGATTTGAGTAGGTTTAAGCTTTATACCTCCACATGTTCCTGAAAAAAGGGTCTTGACAGAAATACAATAGGAGCTTTAAGCTAGCTTTCCAAAATATATAAGTTTTGCGTTAACAATTATACCCTCATATGGGAAAGTCATATTATTATGACATAACATGTTTACGACTAAATTCATGCTAAACGCATAAAATACTATATAATACTCGCTTAAAATTATTAATTATCTTGTAAGTAGACTAGGTACGTGATACAGCGCTAACTTGCACTATTTAATCTAATAATGTTTACCCATCTTTATTGTTTTAATAACAATAAACAATGTTGTTCCACAGATAAAAAATGTACTTTCTCACTTTAAGTAATAATTTTATTCTGAGTAGTTATATTTATCGCTATATAGATATTATTTATTATATTGCTATATTGAGGAAAAAAGTGGTAAGAGTTCAAACAATATTTTTATTGTGTTGTTAATAAAAATATTCAAAAAATATTTTCCATATGTAGATCTAAGTATAAATTATTTAAATAGGAGTAGTAAAATATTCCAAAATATTTTTTATTAAATTCTAAATTATACGAGCTTTCCGCCCGCGACTCACACGCATAATCAACATCAAAACTATTTTATGTCCTTTCGCAGCTATCTCTCTACCAAATTCCATCCAAATCCGTTCTGTGATTGAGGCGTGAAGACGAGACAGATAGAGTTACTTTCACTATTTTGGTAAAGATAAAAGTATTTGTTAATGGTAGGTTAGTACATACAAAATACAATACACCATTCATTACTCTGCCAACATAAATTCATTACTTCATTTACAGTATGATAACGATAAGTTCGCCGACGCAGTATCAAGCATATTACACCAACTATACTTCTCAATCTAATTTGACATAATCAGCACGCGTAATAAATTAATGTATTAAATTCAAGCTTAACGTATTTAGATATACTGTGGTTAATACGTTGCGGTACCGGGTACATCTATACTTATATTAAAAGAGGAAAAACGTGTCTGTATGTTGAATATTCCAAAAAACAATGACGGCGCAATGGTGAGGATCTCAGACTTACGATAAGTCGGGGGTTCGAGACAAAGCAAGCGTGTAGTAAATAAATAGATTTTTCAACTTATCTCTTTAAGTGGATAACATCACCACTGCTAAAACGGTGAAGGAAAGCATTGTGAGGAAACTGACATGTCGAAGAATTAAAAGTTCGACGACATGTGGATTATGGCCTGAACTCTTATAGAAGGCCCGTGTCCCAGCAGAGTCAAAATACACGGACTGATGATGATGATGATATAGATCGGGATTGAATCATGGTAGAGGAGGCAACGGTGCTGGTGCGTCATCTGATGGTAAGTGATCAGCGTCAACGCCAGACACATTACTAGCACTTTACTAATGTATTGCCGGCCTAAGAAATATAAGAATAAGGTTCCTTCATGAAGGTTATAAATGTTTGGAAACACTGCAATAATATATTCCACAATTGAACATGATATTCTATTGCCAATAATTGGTACTGTAATAGACCATAATCTATGTCTTAGTCTAATACTTTCGTAAGCGGTCTCACTAACCCTGAAAAGGAATTATTTATGAACACTTATTCCTTAAAAAGAATTTCGTTCCACTCAATTAATTCGGCTCCTATTATACGGAATCAAAGGGTAATTTAACTATTCAATGTCTTCATTGTTTCAAAGAATTTTTCTATTCATCCCAAAGTGTAGTTTATTTATATGTAAATTGTTTAAAGAGCGTTTAATACAAATATGCAGACATAATGTACATTCGAACATACCAATTAGAAAACTAAAACAAGTCGCCATAACTCAAGACGGGAAGCAAATCGACGAAGTTCTTTGCAACAGGGACGTACTGGTAGGATAAGGGCAAGCGATGTTATTTATTTTACTACTGCTTGTTGAATGAATTTTTTTTCTGTATTTGCTTGTTTGTCGCTGTATTTCGTTTGGTTAAGTTGGTGAATCTATAATATGATATAATCATTAATAATATAATATTTATGTAACTATCATAATAAAATTAACAGAATAGTGCTATAATTTAACAGAAGCCTTTTTTTTTATTTCCTCCTTTCACTTCACTAAAAACCGAATAACAATATAGGTACGTTGAATCATGAATTAGAGAGTCAATGGTTTAATCTTCAAAGTATAGTACAACTGTTGTATCGTAAACATAGTCATCATATGGCCAGCTTTACCCCACAAATTCAAGATCGCGTGCGTCAAAGCGGGCCACAGATCTCGCGACCAGTCCGTCCCTGCTCGTAATTATCGGCGGCATACCCTGTAAGTATAATGTCTCATTGTTAATTGTTAGCGAGCCTATCTGAGGCGGATCTCTTTGCCATCCAGCGGTTTATCGCGACGAGAAACTGCGGAGCCCAGCATTGATAAGGATCGCTGTTCATTATACGAATATTTCTAGATAATAAGGCACAAATTAATTTTTCTTATATATGGTGTACATTTTTTTTTTGGTAGTTAACACGCGTCTGTCCAGGAAGCTTTTGTTTAATTTACATTTTTTAACGAAGCATTTTTATTAAAAGCAGCGTAATTGATGGAAATAATTTTAAGGAATTTTATTTCTTTCGTAAACCTACAAAGTCGATATCTGAACTAGTAATGAATATTGGGAACAAGTAAACATTACGATGTTAAATAATAAAATATGAATAGCATTTAGTAATCCACTCCCTCACTTATCAGTATTCCCTGTCCTACTGGGCATTAAAATTATTTTAATTGCCAATTTTGTAATGGCTATAAACAAAAATACACTTACAATTTATTAGTCATCTTTATGATAAATAAAATAAAAACAATTCATGTAAGAAATGAATCATCAGTAAAATCCGTTTTTCTTGAAATTTTAAATTATGCTGTATTTAAGTAATTAATTAAAAATCTCTGATTATTGTAATCTCGAAACTATGTACGGTTTTAAGATTAAGACAATAACAGGAAGAGTGGACTTAACGTATCTTATCGGTTTTGTAAAATTTTAATATCAAAGTCTAAAGTTTAGACTCTAAACTCTGGATACAAAAGTTCTTTCACGTGTACAATATAAACAAATAAAAACAATATATTTTACTACTAGCTGTGCCACGCAGTTTTACCCGCATTGCTCCGATCTTATTGGCCTTAGCGTGATGATATACCTACAGCATTCCTCAATAAATGGACCATCTCAGTAAAATAATTTTTCACATTTAACACGTATATTTCGATATTAGCGCGCTCAAGCAAAAAAACTAACAAACTCTTCAGCTTTATAATATGAGTATAGATTTTTCATATATAAAATTCAATCTATAACCATAAAGCTGTTTGTTCTATTATCTATATTCTATTACATTTTATCTATCAGGAAACTGATACGTTTTTATAGTACTTGTGTTTTTAAAGTGGCAGTAGAAGATAGTAGATAGTGCTACTAGCTTTACAGCTATTCCTTACCTACTAAATACTAGATTATCAACAATTTCCAACGAAATCTCAGTACCTATGCTACGTCGACTGTTAAGCTGCGTACAGGTGCGTACGGATAGCGCGTTCCTGTGTGTTCTACGAGCACGCGTGTTCTACGAGTTTTAACAACGAAAATATTTTAAGACTGATTAAACTTTATGAATTTCACCGGGTCTTGTGGGATAGCACACTAAATGATTATCGAAATAACGATTTACGCCAAGATGCATGGAAGGCAATTTCAAATGAACTGAAAATTCTATTTCATGGCGAAAGAATGGGGCTCGCGGGGCGTTTTGGATCGATTGACCTCGCGTACAGGTTCGCGGCGGTCCGTACAGGAGCTGTACGCGTATCCAATGTACGCGTGGACAGTGTTTCTCGACTACGCGTAACACAGGAACGCGCTATCCGTACGCACCTTTAAAGAAGTGCCACGCCTTCTTGCAATCTATCTATATATAAGAGTGTTAAATAACAGTATACAATATACAACAAATTAAAATGCTTTAATTACTATGTCAATTGTAGTCTTTTTTTTTCATAAATTATTTGATATTTTTTTTAAATGAAGCTGATGGTAAAAATTTAACTCCTAGTAGGTATTTGTGCTTATGTTCAGCTTGTATACCGTAACTATATTATATGAAAATATTTCACACCTAAAGCAACTACGATCCAGAATGTTCTAATATTTCCGCTTAGGTACCTATTCTTCTTCATTCTATTGTTCTTACAAATAGACACACCAAGCTTCATAATTTCCATTGATAAATAAATAGGTCATAAAATGTGTTGTTTGTCTTATAATCGAATTTATTAATAATTTCGGTATCTTTCCATGTATGATTAGCAGATTATATTTATCGTGAGAACGACTTATTGGCTTGATATGTTTCTTTGTTGATAATATTGCAGTCTACACGTTTCAATTTATCGTTCAATTTGCATGATGTTAAATTAAAAACTACTTATAAAAGCCATGTATTATCAACTAAGTTTTAAATAATACGTATGTATTCTAATATATTCCTAGTAATCAAATAAGTATAATAATCATAATATTAAAACTTGGAACTTATTGTAATAGATAGTCGTTTATTATTTGCATTAACTATCTTCCTTAACAGAACGAAAATCCTATGGAAGAATCAGTAAGTAAGATTTGCAGAATCATTACCATAGATAAATAACATTGAACTTACACCTAAATAAAGCGCCAACTTATATCACAAACAAATCACGATCGTGTGACTCCACCATTATATTATATTTAATCGATCATTCCAAATCTAGTTTCTTCGGATTCATTCATCATTTATTTACTAAAAGAGACGGTCAAAGACCTGCACAATATTATGATAGAAATATCGAGGTTAATACCTGAACCAGGACATAAATAAAATTCCATAATGAATAATTTCATTGTTTCACTTATTTCTGTTGAATGCGGATAGATAAGGAAATTTTTTCATAAATATTACGCAGCATTGTTTTAATTATCCTGATTGAAATACAAATCTAGTAAGTAGGTGCCTATTACGTAAAACAAATCATCATTACCATCCACACATTATTTTTCCCACTTCAGGAACAAGTTCAGGAATATGTGTGGCCATCGTCCACCACAATGGCCATAAGAAGTGTTGGACGTCAGACTTAAAATGTCATCAAACTCTTTAATTTCGATTTACATACCCAGATTCCTCTCAACATTTTCCTGAACCGATAACCTCAGTGATAATTTGCATAATCCGTGTTATATAAAATCCAAACACACAATTATTATAATCTAGTTAATTTATAAAAGTTTCTTCACAGTAAATTTCATTATACAACCCATAACCACCGAGCCAAAATACAACTTGCATATAAAATCCAATTAAACCCCCATCCTTATATCATTACAGACTATATTTATCAAATCAAATCCAACCGTTTATAAAACTTAGGTGCCACTTTCGAGAACATTCCACCGACAATTTGGAACACTTTATTTAAAGGGAACGTTTAAACTTTTGCATACGAAATAAACATTTCGTTTTCGACTCTCATTTGCCAATTTTAAATTCCAATCCCAACAGTAGTCATCAAGTTATTGTTAAATGGCTGTTTCTCATTCCATTTCCGTAGGCAATCCTTTTAAATTGCATTCGATAATCGTTTTTTAGACACGCGAGGGTTTAGTTTTGTTCGCTGTTTGTTAAAGGATGAATATAAATTTGGATGTAACGGTGAATTACTTCTTTGCTCGTTTCTTATACACGCATGCGAAAATAAATCTTTGTTAGCTAATACATTTGTTCTACTATAATAGTAATTTAAAATCTGTAATTTCATTATTAGCAATTCGAGCATCATTCAATCATCTTAACATTTCGATTGTTACTCTGTCAGTCTCTTCTTCGCGCCATATCTACTAAACCGATTTATATTATAAAACTTGGTACAGAGATAGTTTGTGATCTGAGAAAAAACAAAGGATAGGTCCTATTCCAGAAAACACACGGTAGCGGAACATAATACAAAGGTTATTCTCTTACAACACGGGCGAAGCCGTGAATGGAATTCTAGAACACAATAAAATGAATACGAACTTTGGTATGAATATTTGATTAAAATAACATCTTACATCGTAAACTACCAGCTTGCGTCAGTTAGCCGCTGGCTAAGCTGCTAACAATTAACTGTAAGTACTATTAATCAACCCATAACGTTCTCGTTAAAGTAACGAGTTAGGCGAAAGGTTCAAACTATGTGGCAATTACTGGTGTTTTAGGGCTATCTATCTTATGATATGTGATGAGATCTAAATGAGCGTATAAATACTTGATGAGAAGATACAAATTACATGAATGATATAAATTACGTTGAATACAAATTATAATACAAATTGAATTATATATACGACCTATGTGAAATGTTTGTAGAACGTGCAGTGGGATTAGAACGAAAAAAAAAAGAAAGAGAGACTAATTGCGTATTTAACTCTTCAAAAACATTACAGAATAATTATTCCATAGTTTTGGATTGTGACCACAATCCAGTGCAGATATTTTCGTCTCCCATACATCATTTACTAACTTTAATATAAGCTATAGCTATATCTGCTATAAATTCAACATCTTTATCTCGCCATCTATTCTAGCAACTGCAGAACTTTAATAAAGCACAATCGGATTGTACTATATCATTTGGATAACTCACAATAAACGGCCTCAACAAATCAAAGGCACATAAACACGAAATGCTTTTACAAAAAACCATAACGATCGGTCTGAATGAGTAGCCGGTCGCCGGATGGCTCCCGCGGCGGTTCGTCGGGTTTGAGATTGGGATATGGAAATTGTAATAGCGATTAGCGATTTTTGTTATTTATTTGTAGATTTAAATGTTGTATTGTATAAGGAGATCAAGGAGACTGTGCTGGATAGGCTGTCTGGATCTGTAAATACGAAGAAGGCTCTCTTAAAAGAAGAAAAAGAAGTGACTGCTGTGTTATGGCGTTTGCGATAAAGCAATAGTGATAAATAGTTATTCAGTTTACTATAAAATTAGGTACTATTCACATGAAGAAAATCATCATTATTTTCAAATGATCAACAGAAAACGTGTCCTTGTAAATAGTTTAATCTCGATTTTAATAAAATTTTCCTATACTTAGTAATTTTATTTGAACTTCCATCTTCAAACACAAAGTAGCAAATAAGGATTTATTATAATTGTACACAAGTACATATTATTTTTATTATGAATTTATTGTTAAAAAATCTAATAGGTACATATTTCATAGACTTTGTTAGTGTAATATTGTTTCTCAATGTAATTTAAAGTATAATAAAATTAGCCGCTATCTTCCCGCACCGCTGCTCCCACACCACAACCTTATTGTCGACGGACGCAAATTATAAATTCATTAAACATTGCCTCTGTCTCGACTGAATATTTTTCATGCTAATTGTTCTGGCGTTTGCCCTGCATTGTTATTTGCTATCGTAACTTGCAATTATTCATACGAAATGTCAGGTGTGTGAGGAACAACATAGTGTTTAATGATCGTACATTTCTAGTTTCGTTGAAATATTATTGTACTTTTGTTTCTTCTCGCTAAGGAATAAGTTGTTTCTTGTAAGCCGAATAGGGTCCATAAGGTACTTACTCTACTGGAATAATAAACAGGTGCCTTGCAACTTGACATGTTAATTTTAAAATATTGGTAAAATAACTTTGATATCATTTCGAAAAAATGAGATGCGATTTTATTAAAATAATGTAATGTTTGGAAAAACTACTTTAATATAAATTAATAAAATGTCTCAAAGATACTTTCTCCAATAAACAGTGTTGATTACACTTTATTAACAAGATTTTTTTCATTTTACTAACTAACGTAGCCACATGCCTCTAAATTGTTTATTTTAATATGCACTAACAATAACTAGACCATAATAGTTTCCAAGACTTGAATTTAATAACATTCATTTGTATGATGTCTCCATATTTTTTGTACAATTTACTACCTAATAATACCCTCAATCTTAGATCATTAAAGCCCTCAATACAACATTGTATGCCTTTTTAGTGTTCAAAACATTACTATTGAAATGGTCCAATAATTTTGAACTTAAGGCTCATTTTGTGGCATGAAAAGTAAAATTTACTGAATAGCATGTTGGAATGAATATTGTCGCCTGAGGGTCGGAAAAGGACCGAATTAAACGCTGCACGCAAATCGGCGTAATAACAGAAGCTGGACCATTATTTTGTTGAATGGCTCGAAGCTATAAAAACGTAGGTCTGTGTATAGAGTTTAGAGTTGCATTGTCTATGCAAGGATGTTATGAAATTGTGCCTATGTGAAGATGTACAAATAATCGCGTCTGGTACCTTGTTAACTTAGATATTTGAAAAAAAAAACTAATTTAGTTAAATATAAGCAAATTTACAAATATCTTACCTGTGTTTTAGACTTTGAGAGCTGAGTAATATAGAGAAATTATTTATTTAACTCTATAATTAATGATTTGTTACAATTTGAGGTCAAATCTCCCTTTCTAGCCAACAGTAGAGTCATAGAGTGGTAAGTAGAATAAAAAAACATACCAGTATAATATACCCGCTAAACAATTGGTTTATAGTATAGTAGGTATAATTATATTACTTTACAAATGCCAAAAAATATTACAATCTAACGAAATAAACAACATAGTATGGTTATAACTTTAAAAAATACGTGAACTGTAATCGTGTGACACTAATACCGATCCAAATATTTAAAACTGAACAATACTGACGTGTTGCAGTGGATTTACATCGCTCGTTTAAATCGAGTTGAAGTAAGTTGACGATTTAGGCGTCTTACATACGATGTTGTAAAACGCTTGGTGTTTTATATTTCTGTCAAATTACTAAAGAATCATTAACAGAATTCTTCTAGAACAGTTTCAAATTAGGAGAAATATAACAAGAGCTTCACCTTTGAAATAAATTTAAACAGTGAGCAATTAGAAAAAGAGGAAATTATAAATTATTTAGAATTCTCAGAAGGGATTGAGGTACAAAATATTTCTTTTGAACTACAAAGAGTGGTTTGTTGTGAGTCAAATTTCCAGTGAAACTTTTATTTCCTACATAATGTTATAGGTCAAGTTTAAATATTCTAGCGTAGTTACCTATTAAATTCCATAATGGTTTATTCCAACTTAATCTTACAGTACCTATCTACCTATTAGAATAAAAAAATACATACCTACATATAAAACGCGCGTTTTCCCCGCGTTCAAAAGCTCCCTGTACCAACACCTACATCGCATATAGGATGAAATCCGATTAACCGTGCTTACTGTCCATCCAACGTAGGATCATTCACATTAAAGATCGTGTTGTCTCTAAGGGCTTACCTTACCTTGCATTTTGTATTGTTCTCGAGTCATGGCAATGCGATTGGACATCGATGGTTTTAGTTTACTTTTTGTAGAGTTTACTTTCTGCGTGTAAAAATTGGTTTTTAATTTTATGTTTATGCCATTTTTGTAGTTAAATCTTATGATTAAAATAATTATTGGTTTAAGGAAGTCGGTAACCATTTCAATGGTCGTTATGTAGAATGTACAAAATGTTTAAGGTACCTACGCATGGAGAAATGTTAATTAGGCTCTATCTCGAACGAATTTCCTACTTTTTTTATGAAAATGTAGGTAGGTACCTACTAGAATTAAAATTTTATGCGTTTGAAAAATATATATTTTTGAAAAAAAAAATTGAAGCTGGCATCAAATATTCCTATGATGATGGTAAATATTTGAACTTTTTTGTACAGAATAATTACTTAATCAATAATTACCTATAACATTGTTGATTAATTTTAATTCCTTTCCAATTGTAAATCTACTTTCTTTAAAAACACTTACCTATCATTTTTTTTTTATATTTGTATCAATCACCCAGAACAATCCTACAATCTACATTGCCGATCCACAGCAAACACAGATCACGTCTCAATTTTGAACAATGCCCAAACAGAGCTTACAACCAGCCAATAGCACGTAAAAACTAAACAATACTTCGGTAATGCACGCACGCGCAGGCGGGTCGATCCGCGCCACGCCCTCTAGCGGCCCCGCCCATAAGCTCGCCGTGTGATTTATGACATTTTTTAATACATATTAATGTAAATCTGTAAAGCTTTTTGCGCTTTGTTCGATGTGGTGGGTCATAATATTTCTAAGGGCTGCTAGTATGTTTAGATCCTCTGTTTAGATCTAAAAAGTTTATAAAAAAGAGCGTGTGTGCCGAGCACACGTGTCAAAAGCGAAACTTCTGTGGCAAGATTCAAAGATACCAAATTGTCACCTTGCTTCAACGTGACGGTACTGCCATGACGCAATCTTGAAATTTTACCCTCAACGCGCCTAAAGAAGATTCACTTAAATAAATCGATATTAATTTGTGGCTGATTTTACAGCGTCTGAATATGATCTGTTTAGCTTAGGTATCTGCCAATAAAAATACAAATAATGTTTTATACCTAATTGAATAAATGCCCAGTAGGCTATCAAGGTCTATTATCAGCATGTTATGAAACGAGCTAGACCTAGGTATATGCTTATTTTTAATTAATTAGTGCATACCTATTTCGGAAAAAAATATTTGACAAGGGAATCCCTTTAAAACTAATCATAGTGAGTTACTTAGCTATGCTACATTCTAAAGCATGGAAAGTTTTTAAATACACAAAGTGAGAGGATGAAATAATATAAGAAGTGAGAAAAGAAAACAAAATATAATGAAACTAGCGACCCGCCCCGGCTTCGCGCGGGTGCAATGGAGGCCGGCCGGTCCCGCCGCAAACGCTACGTCCCGCAATTTTTAAATCTGTAATATCTTCGAAAATATTCACTTAAATCATACGGTGTAAAGGACCATATGGATCTATATTAAATGAACAATGTATTCAAGGTATTTAATTGGTTAAGTATTAATGCTGTATTGGTTAAAATCGCTTCGAAAATTAGCCATTATTTGTCGTAAAAAGTAAATGACAAAAAAAAGTTATTGTGGGTTATCCATAAGAGATAGACATATACCATCGCGGACTTTTCTGTAGACCTTTTCAATGTGTACAATACTTAGTACATTATTTTGATAAAACTCGTAGGGTTCAGCCTGCGTTTGCAATGTAAGCGGAAAAAATGTAATTATTTACGACATCACATTAGAAACCTCAAAAAAAACAGTACTTCTCCACTATTTAATGGATGTTATTATACATATAAACCTTCCTCTTGAATCACTCTATCTATTAAAAAAAACCGCATCAAAATCCGTTGCGTAGTTTTAAAGATTTAAGCGTACAAAGGGACATAGGGAAATAGGGACAGAGAAAGCGACTTTGTTTTATACTATGTAGTGATTATACCTAATTCATACCTACCTACAATAAGAGTTCAAATTTTACTTACTTACATTCCTTCGTTTATTGATTCAGTCTCAGATAGCTTTGAATTCGTTAAATAGGTACCTACTTCCTGTACTAAACTAAAACTCTATATGTTTATTCAATGAATTAGAAAACAAACTCATATTATTCTAATAACTTTCATGTCTGTTACCTATAATTATTAATGTTCATGTAGGTAATGGATTTTAAAATAATTATAACAGGAGATTATATTAAATATTATAATCCGACAAGACTTGAACTATCCGAGTGATAAATTTTATTTTACTAACTAGCTGCGCCCCGCGGTTTCACCCGCGTGGCTCCGCTCCTGTTGGTCTTAGCGTGATGATATATTATAGCCTATAGCCTTCCTAGATAAATGGGCTATCTAACACCGAAAGAATTTTTCAAATCGGACCAGCAGTTCCCGAGATAAGCGTGTTCAAACAAACAAACTCTTCAGCTTTATAATATTAGTATAGATTCCATACCTACATAAAGTTACAAAGTAACGGGTAACTACAAAAAAATACTAAAACGATAGCCGTTAATGCAAGGGGTAAAATATCTTCTCATTACTGGCATTAAAAACATTGCAATTATCTAATTAAAACGCAATAATGTGGTGACGTAAAATAAACCGAGCATAGCAAGTAATACCTATAAATTCATAGTATTCAGTATCTGCCTATGACTTTTTTATAAATGTACTCTGAGTCAACCATTTTAGAAAGACTTATTTTTTTAGTTTGTTACTTTACGCCTCAGCTTGATGTCTATGGAGATTAGTTCCTTTTTTTTAATATCGATAATATTATGTTAGAACTTAGAAGGTCCCTTAGTTTACGTTTATTGCTAATATAGTTAGACGTTTTTAAGTTAAATACCTATACCTATTTTTTAAGCAGCTTTGAATACTAACACACTATTATAAGTTAGTTGAGAAATCGACATTCCGACAATATTACGCCATACAATTTAATAACAATACTTAGGTTATATAACACGCCTTATAAAAATAAAAAGAGCAATCTTCCAGCAAAAAGTATCAAAATTAAGCAACCGATATAAATGAATGCTAATTAAAAATACTGATGTCCTGTACGGGTAAGGACCATCATATGCATTGCATTTCAAATTTGAACCCTAGTTACTTGATATAAAGTGCATTTTAAATCAGCGATTTCTCGAGTATATGATACAGAAAATGTCGATGACCTAAACACACCTGGCGCTAACCGCACTCAGACGAGCACTGACGTATGTATGTCTTATAACCACGTATAGCTACGTAACTAATCTGTGAGATATTTTATTAATGATGTATCCACTTAGCTTTATTCCTACTTCCTTCATAAGCTTTCAGATGCATAGAGCAAGCGAAATGTTTACAAGAACTTAAATAGGTAGAGCCACTCTATAAACTTAAACTCAAACATTTATTTATTCAATTAGAATTTTTCGAGAAGCACTTTTGAAACGTCATTACATATTTTTAACATTTACCACCGATTCGGAAAGCCAGTATCTATGCAGAAGAACCGGCAAGAAACTCTATAGTTGCTCTTTTTAATAATGTCAGTATTACAATTTAATTTTACAAAATCTGTAACTGTATATTATCATAATATGCCAAAGAACTGTCCTGTGGTTTTTACGCGACAACCCTCCATAGTTTTTTATCTTCCATATATTCCTTAATGCTGTAATAGGCTCTCTGAACTATAATTACGTTTCTTACATATTTTTTTTAAATTTAGCACTAATATACTCTTTAATACTATGAGGAATTCTGTTGTAAAAAAGTAGGTATACCTAGGCCCATAAATGAATTTTTAAAGCTTCACGCGTCCTACGTACATTATTTGCTCGTAACTAAATCAGTATGTTATAGTAGGACGCGTGAGGGGTTAACTTTAGCTAACCGGTAAAATGGCATTTCAATTTTATTTCTATTCCTTGTGCCATACAATAACTCTACATTCATATTTTTGCTTTTAACACGTTAGCTGCGAAACAGGGCTTGAAACACCCTGTCCGTGTCTCGTCGTTATAGCGGTAGGAAAAAACTTAAACTTCTCTGTCGTGCGGGAGGCATAACTTCCATCTGGTTCAGTGTAGGAAAGTGATATTTATATATCTGAGATGTGCTATTGATTCCTAGTTCAATGGTATACCGACCTTAATACCGGGTTTCTTAGACCTCGTGCCGCACTGAACAAATAAAAATTCTAACACAGTGCGGAACGAGGTTGCGAACACCTCGTACCACCGCGCACCTCGTACCGCACCCTAAGCTAGCTTCACGCGGTTAGTGTTGTGCAACGCATTCGAGACTATTTGTGGAACAACTTATTGAAGCTTTTACAAAGAAGGACTTGAATGTGGATACAGGTAATTTTCAAACATCGTAACTACTCGTTATAATAAATATCGTTAATAGAAACGTGAATGTGACATGTTGAGTAACTTTCTTCAAATAGGTTGATAATCATGATTACTATTAGTGTGTTTGTTCATTGAATCAACTAGCGGCAAATCCAAAACACCCGGCAATCGGTGTATGGCTCATCAAAATTTAACTCTTGCCCAAGTCAACAAGCCAACAAACAAGGCACATCATCTCTTAAAGGGATCAAAGAAGAGGAGATGTGTAGGATGTTACGAAAAACTCCGCACCTTCTTAACAAGTCGTGAGGCCGACAAAAAAGTAAAGAAAATTCTCACAGAATGCACTGGTTGCAAACAATATTATTGTTTGGCCTGTTTTAATGAAGTAAGGGGAATGAAAAACATCCATAAGTTTGATAAATAAATACAATTAAATAAAATCGATATTATTGTTTGGCCTGTTTTAATGAAGTAAGGGGAATGAAAAACATCCATAAGTTTGATAAATAAATACAATTAAATAAAATCGATATTTCTTTTCCCATCACTAAATTATATGAAAAACTGCTATTGTTCAGTGCGGTATGGGGTACATCAGACCCCACATTTTATTTTACCCATAGAATCTAAACTAACCAATCTAACCACGGGCGGCGGTAGATTTAGGTTAATGAACTCATTGTTAATAATAATCACGACAAAAGCCGCACACTTTGTCTTATTTGGCGCCAAAAAAAGGATTTTGGTCTCCTACGGGCGGTGGGGTTTAATATGCCTCGTGCCGCCACAATATCTGGTATAGGACAAGGTTTAAAACGACCCGTACCGCAGTAATGGAAAGTACAGATATATCTGTGCCGCAGCGAACGTGTTAAGCAATAAGGCCGCCTATTGTACACTTTCCAAGTTTATGTGTTCATTTCTTTTCGATTCCTGACAAATGTACAATGAAGTATCATAAATAAATGAATAAATATTTTGAAAGAGTCCAATTAAATTTTTCATTGAGTCATTAAACTATATATTATTTGGAAAAAAAGTGGTGATGCCTACCTTCCAAATAATTAGTTTCCCCAAAAAAAAAGTGTAATCACGATATTTGGAGCTAAATGCCTATTAGGTATTTAGACCTCTGAAGTTCATGAATATTTATAACTTATACTAAGATTCTTTGTTTTTAAAATAATCTATGGATTTGATATTTTTGGTTTTCTGGCATTCAAATGCTTTATAAATATAAATTAATAAATAATAGGAAAAATTCGATCACGAGCCGGGACTTTTTTTCTATTCTTTACAAATTTATATGAAATAATCTTTTTATTATATAGGTATTCCTCATTTTCTATCAATGGTTTAATCACCTGTGAACGTTTAAGTACAACGTTTTAAAATCGACTGTTTTTTAGAGCAATACCTAGATTCATTATATTTCAATAATTCACTGCACTTTTCATTTCTATTTTGAGACTCTACATTAAAATTATTATGACAATTGTAAATGTTAATAAATTTATTTCATTACTATTTTTATTCTGGTAAGAAAAATATAAATAACTAGAAATAAAATAATTTCAAAACAAATCTAAAACTACAGTGCCTATTCAAATATTGTTTATAAGAATAATCTAGAGCCGACAATTTATACGTTTTTTTTTTTAATAATGACATGAGGACAACTTAAATGATCAACAAAACTTTTATCGAAAAAGATTTAGCAGTGATTTATTTTTAAGATGTGCACCGTAATGTAAGTAAATAATAAAATTTTCAATTACAAAAATTCCCTACATTTATTAATTGCATGAAAAATAACGAAAAAAACAATTGATTACAAACAATTACCGAAATAAAAAAATAAAAAAAATATTTAAAGAATTCTACACATTTCATCATTAACTAAATTACAAAGTATAAAATTGAACGTAGGTATACCTGTTATTGTACCTTAACCGAACGTATCGTCCATATTAAACATACAAAGAACCCTAATAAAACGGCACGTTATCGAAAAGCATTAGAGCAGATGTCAAAATAAAATAAAAAACAACAGGTAGCATTAAAAAGACGTTGGAATCAGGTGCGCGGTGCGAAGGCTCTAGCGCACTGTCGGGCGGCGCGCGAGCCGGCAGGTGCCGCCTATGGAGGGGGCACCTTACTCCACGTCTTACAAACCCGATCATGCGCTCTGCAACGACCCTATTCCAACGCAATAAGGTCCAACATTGCGCACCACACCTGCACTGCACCGCGGTAGGGCCTTACTTCTCTCCTTTTTATCGAACAAAAAATGAACTGTAAACGCGATCACGGCCGTGCCTAAGGTCAATGTTAGCGCTTCCTTCAGTGCACGTTCAGAAAAGATCGCGCGCGCATCCTACGTAGCGACCGCCCCATCGGTAATGTTCTAAAATACGGACAGTATCGGTAAAGTTGAACGAACTTTACCGAAAAATCAGTGTTACATGTTTAGAGGACTGTGTAATTTATTGCGACGTTCCTCGGGACGATCGATCACATCGGCGACATCGATAACCGAGACATCCTTTCGTTCCCGATAAATTATTTATGCTCATTAATTGTGATGAACGAGACCAGTCGCATTCCCTGTGATTACTCATTTATGACGCGTTGAAACTGAGCTTTTTTTGGGACTCGATTGATTTTGGAATGTGCCAGTAAGATGGAGACATTAGTACTGATTCCGCAGGAGTTGAGCCTGGCGTTGAGGCCGGGGGGTGCCCGAGGTCGGGAGGCGTCTGTCAGCGTGTGGACCTCCACAGAAATACAAAGAGGTGCGCTACTGTATCCGTTCCAAGGCACGATAAGGATTGATAAGCTCCATGTCTACTCGTACGTGCCAGATCATGATGTAAGTACCATTTTTCGTTACTTGTGACAACGAATAGTATTTTTATGAATGATTTGCACTATAATTAATATAAGTGTCATCCAATAATTAAATGCAAACATAAAAACTGTCAACAATTTAAAAACCAATTTGGGAAATGCTAAATTAATTTAAAACAAATACAAAACAAATGAACAGGTAATAAAGAGATAAGTGTATTACTTTCATCCATTCATATTAGCTTATTATGACAAGATACATAAATACCACTGAATAAATCCGCATTAAAATCTAATGACATAATATAATTAATATAATGTTTGTGACCTTATCTTATTTAAAAAAAAATTGGATTAGGATATTACAATAAGATGCAAATTGACTGTATAATTACAATGATTTATTATTGTACGGAATATTTACGTTTAATTAATAATATTTATATTGCGTAAATAAAAAAGTAACAATAAGTTTATTTGTTATTCAAATGCTTAATGGAAAAGCGTGAGATGGTAAACCATTAATTATTTATACACCATAAATTTATAATCTTTTCCCATAGACCTCGTGTGAACATTATATCACAGATAAAAAATAAAATATCACTTGTGTAATTAAGTGTATCCGATTGACATAATTCGTTTTATTTAAATTTTATGCAGTTTTTGTTGTAAAAGGAAATGCGTCATACGGAATTGATTAGGATGCATAATATTATATTGTGCATCCGATGATATGTCATATATGTTATAAATTAATTGATAATTTATATTTTTAGATAAAACAAAATTTTATAATAGTTTTTTTTAATGGATTATGATCTAAATTACGAACATAATATTATCATCTATTTTATAATAAGCAATCTATAAGGTCAGATAATCTTTTAGCTATTGGACATAACATGGATTTTCTAATTATTTAAAAAACATTTACATATAAAGTTATATCGTAATTGTTTAAGTTTAAAATTGAAAATTACTTGTTTCAGTTCATTTGTATAAAATGGAATTTTCTTACATAAGAATTGCGCAAGTAAAAGTTTTTGTAGGAAACCTCTCTCGATAGATTGCCGTATTGTACTAAATCAAGGTTATTTCTACGATAGTCTAGATAATTGAATGTAAAGGAAATTGATATTTTGTGATAAAATTCTATGATATTCAGCCCTAAACAGATACCTAATAGTAGACAAATGTAAAGTATAAACCTGCATTCAGATTTATTATTTTAATAATTATAAAAGGAAACATGGAATAAAAAATGTAAACATTTTACGTTACAAATACTCACAAAAGAAAATAATATTGTGTTCATTTTTACAAATATGAATATTTTTTTTAAGAAACTGACCTTCAAGCACAGAATACATAATAGTAGCTAAACGCTACAGAACGGACACTCTCCGCCTCCCGCCAAAATTAAACTTACCTCACCCCCGTGCGATCAGACATAAAATGGGCCATATTTTTCTGCAAGGACGATACGCAACGAAGATTGACAACATTAATCAAATTGACTTAAAGTAATTTTATTATTTTGGATTTGTGATTATCGTTTTTCGTAGAAAATGGTTAGATATTGTGCTGTTTACGGATGTATTTCATCAGAAAAACGCGAATTTTTTTTTACGCTAGTCACAAATGTGCCAACCATAAAGCGTTAACACACACATTTGCAGTCTCTACAGTGTGACTGTCAAAACGATCATTTTGTATGGAGTGTCCGGGGTGTGCTTCAAGAGAGATATATAATATTATAATAAGTACTTACATAGGTTCATAGACCAGAAAGTAATGTGCCGCGTAATGTGTGTTTCAAATAAACTTTTTAACGTGAATATAGAGTAACTAGCTTATACCACCCGCGGCTTCACCCGCTTTGTCTAAAACCTAATAAATTATATATTAAAACCTTCCTCTTGAATCTCTCTATCTATTAAAAAAACCGCATCAAAATCCCTTGCGTAGTTTTAAAGATTTAAGCATACAAAGGGAAATAGGGACAGAGGAAGCGACTTTGTTTTATACTACGTAGTGATGATAGGATATTTCTTATCAATATTGTTTTCATGAACAACATTATCCAGTTCTCTTCATACAGTTCCATTATGAAGAAATCCATACTAATATTATAAATGCGAAAGTAACTCTGTCTGTCTGTCTGTTACTCAATCACGCCTTAACTACTGAACCAATTTGCATGAAATTTGGTATACAGATATTTTGATACCCGAGAAAGGACATAGGATAGGTTTTATCCCGGAAATCCTACGGGAACGGGTTTTTCTTTGAAAACGCGGGCGAAGTCGCGGGCGGAAAGCTAGTATTTCTATAAACACTAAAAAAGTGCGATATTACGTTAAACATTTCCTACAAAAAACGCGAAACTATATTACATTTCCAAGTGAAATAAAAGTATGCAATATCAAACCGCAGTGGCTCAGTTAGACTTGATCCAACTCACGTACCTCGGTTAGCGAGTGGATGGTTTTTATCAATAATCACAGAATTACTATAACCGCATGATTGTTTGTTTGAAAACTAGATTCGATTCTGGCTGTTTGTTTTACAATGGGGCGTTGTGATCGAAATCGATTGATGCGCATTGAACGCTACGTGAGATAAGGTTGATTACTGGTAGATTTGAATGACTTTTTGTATATCTGACTAAAACAGAAGAAGCGTTAGTGTTAGTAGTTAGTTAATAATGCGTGTAAATATTTGACTTAATGAAAAAATATCATAATGTGCTGAACATTTCATTTGCTCTACATAATTGGATAGTTTTTTAGCTCTATACTATTACTCGCGGAGAGTCGCTTGTATCTATTTCATATTATCTATTCGTCAAACAAACTATGCTAGTTAGTTTCCAGTCAAGACCAATCCTTGTTATTGTTGTTTCTTGGTGTTGGACACCGGATCAAAAGCTTTGCAACAAATCCTAGCATAAATATAAGAACAAATTTTAATGTTAGTAGTTTTTTCTCTAAAGCTGTGATTTTTGAAAGAGAGTAGAATCATTCAACGAATTAACAAAAAATGATTAACACATTCTTATTTCATAACAAAGCTTTTAATTTATACATTTTCAAAACCATTTTCGTTTTAATTGTATACATAATATATAATTTTTATTGTACATATATCATTGAAATGCACATAATATTCGCATGGGACTGATTTCGAGTAATTAACCAATTTTCATATTTTTTATCATAAATTCAGTATGAATAAAATACCAATCACAGTTAAATTTTCATATAATTTTATCTACACATATTTACAATGCATGAAAGTATTACAATTTAAACTACCTAAAATTATTATTTTAGGTACCTACCTAGTTTAAATTATTATCTACGAGTAATCTTTACGCAGTGAAGCAATAAAATTAGAGAAATTCCAAGGTAGTTATCATCATCATTATTATATCTTCATACTTCTATTAATAAGTAACAGTAATATTCTAATAGGAAAAACAATATGAAATCATAAACAAAGATTCCATTAGCTTAGATTAATTATAACATTGGAAGCCATTTGGCCGGAAGCCCATGCCTACAATTTAGAGGCATGCACAAACTTTCACCAAAATAAACTGGTTTACGATTGGTGTAAGAATATGTAGGTACATGTTAATTACTATAATTCAATATTTGAGACAACTGTTTTAAGATTATTTCCTGCGTCAGCGCTTTGCAAAGGTGTAAAAGAAAGAGGAAAAGTATGTACCGGTAATTTTTGCAACCATTTTCATGGTACCCCATGAACGAAAGAACGTTAAGAACGTTCATCCAAAACACTTCATTCATATTATTTAATAAAGCTGTGTCACATGAGTACCATAAACAGATATATTTTGTTTCATAGTTCAATAAGCATGTTTATTATTTTTTACCTAGTGCATCAGAAGATAAGAATATTTAGTATGTATCTATAGGTTTTTTGAAATTTTTTATTCCACCCTGTAATACGAAATCTGTACGATAGTTACAGTTTAATGGATTTTAGCTGAAATTAGAATTACGATAATGGTCCTACCTACTAGTACAATAAATTAAAACAAAAATAGCGAATTCATCCCATTAATTATTACTTATCTTCTTATTTGCCAAATTGTAATTAAAAATACATCTAATTTTAATTTACTCTTTTTCTATAAATAACATTCACAACTATAAATAAAAGACAGTTCCTGTTTTTTCAACTTTAACGGTTGCGTTTCCCACATTTACCTAGGTATTAAAAGCCTCTTAAAATCCGCCATATAATAAAATATCAATTAGATAGAAATCCAGTTATTGACATTAAAACCAATTTATATAGTAATTAAGGCTTAAATTGCGACAATATTTTTTTTCACCAAAGTCATGTAAAACTCGATCTCTTTCCGAATCCGCTTGGATACTGCAATAATTTAAATATACCCATATATATTATGAAAATAAATAACTAAGTTTAAAATACGATTTCTGTGTTTTAGTAATTAAAACTGATTAAATTTTCATGTAGTTTTAAGGTCACATGAATTTTGCAAGTTCTATATTTAGTCTTACCTACTTATTCTAAAAGAGTAATTAATATAAATTTATTCATGGGAAAAATGTTTAAATTTTATAGCTGTGTGAATTTATTATCCTTGTAAATAAAATTCTTACTGAAAAATGAGTCAAGAAAATCTTCAAAATACTTTTTAATCTAAACATACTCATAATAAAATTTCCTTAATTTATATAGGTGTTTACTGCGAAGAGAATTTAAAAATGTGTTTGTATTCATAATATTGGATCTGTAATTAATTTCACTTCGTTAACCTTTTATTGAGAACGCCACTTGTTGTTTGTCCCGTGTTATAAGAGGTAGCGAAAATTCCAAGTAATTAGGAAATAAAATATTCTTACCTATAAACCTTTTTTTTTTCAAATGGGGAAATCTTGCCTAAGATACCCAGTACCCACGGCTCCCGGGGAAGGAGCCATGGGTTATGTCGGATTCCAACCGACTAAAACCCCACCGTGTACCAACGCGCTGCTTTAGACGGGATGCAGGTACACATTCGCAATCTTCCGCATGTCCCGCCCAGCAGTTGCCCGTTTCCAGGCCCTCCATCAAATGGACTTCCCTATAAACCTACTTTAACAATTTCCACCAAAAATGTTACCTATATGTTTTAATTTCAGTTTTTAACTCAAAAAGTAGGTATTCATTTATAAAAATACATTATGAAAAATCATATTAACATTTCAAATAATTATCAATGCTATGCCTAATCGATATATTATGTACCTATTAACATTTTTCACACATTTATTCAAGGTTGCTTCTGAAAACTCGATAAACTACAATATTATTATAATTTTAACATGCAGTATGGATAATTAGCAACTTCTAGAAAATAATATTCTTGAGGAGAGGAAAAAGATCTTCTTTATTTGAAAAAAAAATGTCTTTAAAAACTTTCTTCCAACATAATAATTTTTATACGTAAACTGTTGCCTATATCCTATTGAGAACCATACTTGTAATAAGTAGGCTACAAGTGTTTATGGACAGTGGTGACCAATTAACATCAGGTGGCCCACAGGAACAGGCTCTGACATAATAAAGAATCTACTGTATTCAATATCTTACTCAAACGTTACATACTCTAAATTACTAAAATACCTATTAATAAATACCCCAGACATCTAGACGCTCAAATTTCTACACAAAGCTTAAGCGCATGACTCACACCCTTGGTAGCTTTTTGTACATCTGAACGCACGCGTCCGCACCGCGTTCATTACGGCCACACTTTGTTCCATACAAGAGCCTAATTACAATTGTCTGAGATATTTTGACAACGTCCATTTATAATAATACCACAGTCGATGCTTTGAACGCCGTAGATTGAGTTCTAAGCCGGGAATGGTTATTATGATTAATTCCGGGTTACTTACTTCTGAGGTCATTGTTGTATTTATCGTATATTGTCTGCTTTTATAGACGTGTTTTTTATATGAATGGTTGATAAAAAGTTAGGACTTAATGTGTCTGGATAGTAGCCGTTTATGTTATAGTCGTAGTCAAAAGCCTCCAAGAATTACAAAATATATATTTCACTCTTTAATTTTTTAAGAATACCACATTCCTGATTCATATTTTTATGTGTTACCTACATGTTATTTACTACAAGCTATAAATGTAATTTATGTGTTTAAAAAATAGAAAGGTTATCTACGCTAAAAAGCTGACAATAATCACGGCTATAACAAGACAAACACAATAATCGAGATAATTTCAAAATTGTAGCTATCATAGCGGTTTTATAATCCATAATAAAATTATTTTAGAAAATAACAAACGATATTCTTTTGTTTGAAAGACAAAGAGAAGAAAACGTGTGAAATTATTATAACATAAGCTTCGTTGCTCACGAAATGAAGTAATTATCGTGTGATGACATGTGATACTGTGAATAATTTTGGAGTTACAATAAACGTATAATAAATTTATCATGGTGTCTGTTAAAAGGTGTTTAATACAGCACACATTTCAGTAAACAATATTTATTGAAAGAATCCAGCTGCTGACTCATGAAACACTTCTCAAATTTTCAACATTTTTATTGACGCTTCGAGCTTTGAATATAACGTGACGTTTTAATATCCTCTTGCCATAAATGGACTATCAAACACAAAAGCGTAGTTCTTGATGATAGTTAATAATAGCTACCTACTTTACAGTCTTATAATATTAGTTAAGATAATGATTATTGATTCTGCAATTTGATATCTAGGCTTTATGTACGAGTATGTAGAAGAAAATAATCGGATTATTGCTGTAATTGTAACATTTGCTTTATCGTAGAGACTGTTTTATATTATGAGTTTCTGGTACCTATCTAAGGTAAATAATTAGTTATTTTCCTCCAAATATAAATAACGATTTGATTTATTCAAAATTAAAGCGTAACTAACATACAAACAGAATTAAAAACTCGTTGCAATAGCAAAAATAATACTTTCTCTTGAACACATAACCATCACATCCATTCCAATAAAAAACCAATAAATCAGAACGTCCGAATGTTAATAAATGAATGCTTCTAAGTAAGCATACCTACAGCAATATCATTCATACTTAAAATAGTTTCGTGATTCGTCTATTAGAACGTGTGTAATTATTGATGTGAGAACGCGTTTATGATTGTAAATTATAAGCTCATTGAATTCGCAATGAAATGAAAATCTATTGCTGACTTTTGTATCACAATAGTATTTTTATCAACAATACCACTGAGGATATTTATGTATATCTATATTGTTTGAACAATCAACTACACACCTCGTAGAGACACACAACTCTATAGAAATAATAATGAAGAAATTCTCAAAAGTATGGGATTAACAATAAAAGTTTAGATTATAATGGTTTGTGTCGCCTGTGCAATTTTAATTAAGGTGGATGTACCGACCGTCCCTCCATACATTTTTGATTACCTCTAAACACTTAACACAGACACTATTTCTTTAAAACTAATCATTTTATCACTTCTCTATAATGAAATGTGTGCGCGTTCGACCTTTTTAATCAATAATTTACAATATTTACTTAGAAAAACAACAGTAAAATACCGGAAAAATTTGACACTTCTACAGTAGTGTGCGTGACTTTTGCCAAGCGAAACACGACATAAAGCACGACATCTAGCGCATAGACTATATACTTATTACAGATCTAGCGCGTCAAT
>CAJQZM010040486.1:97966-126471 GCA_907164665.1 Colias nastes | reverse complement strand
AGATATCGGATGTGTAATTTTCATTGTTAAATCGCCTTTTAAAATTATTAGAGTAGATAGAGTACATATCGGACGCTTATATCTATTATGTGATCTCTTTCTTCCAGATCCTCTTCTTAATCTTCTCAATATTATCTGAAAAAAATCTAACGATAATCAAGTATCCATTCTTCGAGGGGCTTATATTTCAGTGTTCCAAAAAAAAATTTTCATTACTACACAATCTCGAAAAATATTTACTCTCCTACTGGCTTATAAAAGCTGAAAAATATTTTTAACATTAATGTTCATGTATGCAAGCTGAACATAACTACATTTTATATTTATATCCATTTTATATCTAATAATCTTTTTGAATTGAAATGATCTCTACTCGAGCAATCATAAAAAATAAAACACTGGGATTTCAGATAATTAATTAATTAGATATTGCATAAAATAAAATGTCCTTTCAACCCAAATTTTTGCAAAAAACACGTTGTACTTCAAAAACAAAATGCAAGGGTCACGATTTCCGCCCATAACATATATGTATTTATTTAATTATTATTATAATAAAGGATGTTACGTAAGCAAACCATATTGGACTAGAAGCAAGATCTGTATTTTTTGCTCAATACCTTTCACCTATAACTTAATTGATGTCAAGTTACTTGTGTTTAAAATTAAATTAACAATATACAATTACCTAATTACTAATGAACATTTCATAAGTAAAATAACACTTTGATAATACAAATCTAAATGTTTACGTTATATTATATTGTTAATTTTTTGGCATTAAATAAGAACAAAATAAACACTAATGACTAAACATAGGTATGTGTATTGTGTGTATCAAGCATAGAAATCTAAATAACAAGGTATCAAGGTACAGCATGAAGCATCTTTAAAAATCCTTTATGAAATGCTATGATTGTATAATTGTGTGTTGATAATATTTACATGAATATAACACAGTTGTTAGTTAATAATTTACAAATGTTATCCATCGAAAAGTTAAGAAAAATGCTTTCATACAACTGCAAACTAATAATGTAAACATGATCAATCTTATGATTTTTAACATCAGCGCTCGGTCTTTTTCATTATTTTTAATTTCATATAATAATCTATAAAACACACAATATACAACACATTACAAGTAATTGTAATGCGAGCAACAAAAATTATTTCTCTGCTACCGTGGGATAATCTTGAAATATTACCGTAAAAGCGATCTTACCGCCCTTGATACCGTCAACTCGATGTAATTAGTTTCTTCCTTTATATACGAAATTATCCTGCAGTTATGTATTATTAATAATTGTTAGTTTTATACAGACGCTTTGTAATTATGTTAGTGTTCGTCCTGGCTTTGTATGGGAAGCTACTGAGATACTTCTTGAGAAAGTTAAGACAAAATCATATAAGTATAAGATATTTAGCAAACAGAAGGAAAAACTTACAAAATTCGGTCTATTATCCTGTATCTTAACTGTCTTAATCTTTATATAATAAACTAGCGGTCCGCCCCGGCTTCGCCCGTGGTACATATTTCGCAATAAAAGGTAGCCTATGTTCTTTCTCAGGGCCTAAAGATTATCTGTGCCAAATTTCATCAAAATCGGTCCAGTAGTTTATGCGTGAAAACCATACTGTTGGTGAAAGGAGTTTATATAAACGAATGTGTGTATGTCAAATACCTATCCGTCATCGTATAATTTTTCTCTTCCGCCTTTACCCTTTGTGCTACGCATATCGTCTAATAAAGAATCTCAAGTTTATTTAACAATCTTTACTTTTTCCTGCCTAAAACCCATCAGGTTCTGGGCATACATAATTACAAACCTTTCCTCTTTATAATATTATAGTATAGATAAATTACACTAATGAATACTCTACAATTAATAATTATCCATAAAATAATCTAAACTTACTTCTTTAGACAATATTAATAGAAATATATAACTTTCATCACACAGATAATAGGTACACAAAAACATATCAGCAAATTGAGTTATCAAGTATTCCAATAATCAAATAACGATTGGAATTGGTCTCAAATTCAATATTGAACTAATATGTTCCCATTTGTGCACCGGAAACAATCGATATTATTGAAATTAAGACATTGTTAGCACAGCTGCTATTTGCCATTTGACATTTTTGTGTTAAATCTATATTAATTTGGCTCTGACTGTGGTTTAGTGAAGAAACAATTCGGTTTTTTGCCGCCTAAAACAAATACTGTCTGGGTTGACATACAGAAAGATATTAGACTCATATATGTATATGTAAGTGTTTAAGACAACTAAAATATTTATGTTTTAATTTAGATATATTTTTAAATAGTTTACCGTAGCTTGAATTAATTGTAAGAAAAATCTTTCAGTGAGTTAAATCTATCCTAATTTATTCACCTTTTCTTGTTAGGAAATAATATGCAATTTCTAACTTTGATAACCTAAGTACATAAATTGTTTTTTTGGAAACCATATAAACAAAAGAGAAGCTAATGACGTGACATTTTTGTTTAATTAAAAAAAAAAGATACAAAGTGCACAAAATGAGTTGAAAGTGTCACTCATAAAATGTTGATCGTTATAATATGGTCTTGGCATAATAATGAATTCTCATTTGTACCTAAGTATTTAATTTTTGAAAACATACGGACACATATTTTATTAAAAACTGACACGTTTAATTATTTTGCTGTAAATATTATGATTTTGTAGATAATAATTGATCTAGATGATATGCTTTTGTAATAAGGAGTAATAGATCTATATAAATTAAATTATATCTATGAAATAATAATAATGAAAAAAATAAAGGTAATCATTTACAAAAATAGTATATTTACATAAGTCCTACTACCTTGGTATAACTACCGTCCCTTACTTACTACCACAGATAATACAAAACTATGCTACTACTTTACTTACTAAAGCGCTTTAAAATTACATTGAGACGTTTTACACGCGCTGTATGTCGAAATTTCTTTCGTACATCGCTAATAGCCGTATCAAGCAAGGTATCAAGTATAATAAAGCGACAACAGCGCTGCAGCCTCAGGACACGTCTAACAGTACAACCGAGTGACACACATTAAGATGCGAAAAGCGAATTCATCACGAGATGTCATGTAAACATAGAGATGGCATGAGATATCGATTATATCGATATTTTTTAATTAAATTAATTTTGATGAATGATATGAAAATAAGCAATTTTTATGACATTTTGTAGATTTGTAACAATTATGTATGAAACGAAATTTGGTTTTAATTGCATTGAATATAAATCATTTTTGAAAATAAGAACAGGTCTGCTTACAATGTAAAGAGACATATTATAAATACATATTTTACCTACTTCTTGACCTTTTCTTATCTATGTTAATAAGAAATAACTTAATAAGTACATACAATCAATTTTCTATCTTTTTTTCTGGTTGTTTAAGATACGATATCTATACGTTGAGTTCTCGAATAATTTAAACCACTGAATAGGGCTTATTTAAAAGGAAGCAAATTGAACTCTAACGCTAATAAGGAATACAATATGAAAATATACGAATACCTTTAGGATATTTTTACCTCAATTCAACATTATTAAACTTGATTTATCTAACACCCACCGCGGACAGTTTCAATTAACAGGTATCCCTTGAAAATTACCCGCCATTACCCTATCAGCTAGACAAGCCAACGAAACGGCGGATAAAATTGCAAATAGAACCTCCAAGATATATAGCACCACTTAATCTGTTATGTTGGCGCTTGGCACATAATTTATCGATATGCTATCGTACTGTACGGCCCTAGCATCATCTGGACAGATGTTCGGCAGGTGGCGCTGCAGGTGATGGCCATACTTGGCGCGCATTCTGCCTCCAAAATCTCACATTCTCGAAAATGCAATTGTTGCTACATAGTCCGATATTGATCTGTCTACTGTCTATGGTAGCATTTTTATTCTGTGCTATGATGTTTGTACTCTATGGAATACGGTAGTTGAAGTAAAGATGGCTACTCCTTGAGACTCGTAGTTTAGTAAATAAAACGAAAGCTAGTTGTGACTTTTAGTGCTTTTACCATTTGTCTTGAGTAAAAACTAGTTATTTTATATAGCATTTGTAATTGTTTCGACTTCTTTTGTATTTGTGAAGTCAAGGGTAGTTTTTTGTCCGTGACATTTGATTTAATGCTAGGTACTACTGACCTAAATTTTATAATAATAGTTGTTAACTTTTTCATCAGCGGACTACGGGACAAAAATAATTATAAGTCTTTAGAAATAAAAGTATTTATGATGCGAATTATCTATTATTATTTTTTAAATATCTAATTATGATGATGATAGATATCATATTATATGATTTCAATGAAGATATGTAACAGTATTTTTTACCTGTAACGAATTCTTCCAGATGATAACAACATTTTAGTTATATTATTATAATTAAAGAGAAATAGACTTGGATAGAGCTTTTTATTTCTAAATATACGTACGGTCTGAACATCATACAAAACAAACAAAAAGAAAACACTGCAGATTATAGATACATGTTAATATAATTCTAACTCTATCCATATAATATTTATAAGTACTCCTTCAAATCCATCAACCAGCAAACTATAATTGACAGAAAGGTTCACTGTAAAAATGTTTTTTTTTCCATTAACAAACATATTATGTGTCAACACATTCGTTTGAAAAACACTTATTAGACTGTGTATATTTATAGTTTCGCCTTTTATTGTACAGAAAAAAATCAATTATACAACCCTATAAGCATTATGAAATGACATTTAACATTTTTGAATAAGTATAAATAAGCGTCATAGTTAGACACAAACATAACAAAATATTGTTATTGTTTTTTATCGCCACGCACATAATAGTATCTAAGGCGCGGGTCAAACACAAGCGGCGCGGGCGCGGGCGTGCCATAAGCGCACCTCTTCAATCTGTTTTGCACCACGTACTTCTTCTACATTTTGTATGAAAGAACTTTGGAAAGGTGTCGAGACGGCACGCCACGGTTGTGCCACGGTTGCGCCGGCAGTACGCCCGAGGCGCGCCGCGCCTCTTGTATACATTCACATAAAAATGCGTCAATTACGTGACGATGCTGATTTTAATATAAAATTTTGCACCCGAATCCCGATGCGCGCCAATAGCGCACCCGATGCGCGCCGGCAGTACGCCCGAGGCGCGCCGCGCCGCTTGTATCTGTCCCGCGCCTAAGAAATATTTGAAATAACGTTAATAAAATTTACACCTACCTGGTTAGAGCTTATATTTTCATAAAAATGAAATTCTTAAAATTCTAAGTGCTAATATTACTTAATTGTTTTAGATACGTTTGAAACTAGGAACTTGCCCAGACTGATAAGAAAAAATTATCGCGTAGAAAAGTATTTGTTTAAGAATTGAAAAAAAAAGCACTAGTAAACCTAGTTCCTAACATCCATTTAATTATATATAGCAAATGGATTATAACGAAAAATAATAATAAATTAAAATTGCATAAGATCAATTAATATGAAATTTATTTGGGTATAGAAACCATCATATTACGTCTTAAGAAAATCCAACAGAGGGGTGTAATACCCAATGACTGACAGCTTAATCTTTTGTCAAAAGTCAACATTTTAAAAGGAACAATTTGGTCGGATTATGTCAACAATTTAATGTGAGTCGAAGTATGGAGTGACATGGTGAACTGGCTCTGACAGCTTCGATCAGTGACAGAAAATATTTCTGATCCATTGAAATGTTACATTTTTTAGCCCTAACCTTGCATTTTTTAGAGGACGCAATTTTGTTTTTTTGATGTGTAGGGGGGGTCAGTGTGAAGCTAAAACCAAGTTTGTGGGGTCGCCACCCTTGTCCCACGGCCGCCATCTTGAAAATAGCGGTTGAAATGGTTTTTACGATATATCTCTTAAACTATTTATTTGATAAAAAAAATTTGTTTACATTATTTGTTGCAAACTAAATTCTCTACAACTTTGGTGCAGTAACTTTTAGTCGTAGAACTATAAATAAAAAAGTTATAAGCGAAAATGTTCAGAAATTAGAGCCATTTATATTTTTCAATAAAACTTTTTTTTATCATTTTACGAAGAAATGATATCAGACCATTTTTGTAGATTGTTTTTCGAGGAACAACTTTTATGTACAACATTTTTTCATAACGTCAATAACTAAGGTTTTACAGCGCTCTGAAGTGAGTACTATTTTTCAGTACTCTTAACTATACATATATTGGCTATTGGCTTTTTTTCTCATACTCCAGAACAATAGAAGCACACTGCAGAACATTTCAGACCTGCTTTTCGACGTAAAAAAAGGTCGCGCTTCCAGACTCTACCTCCTGGGTGGTGGGGAAAAGATTCAATAATTAATTATTAGTGATATTGCAAAATTAATTATTAAAAATATTATAATAACAAAAAAAACCATTACTGATGACAAATTATTATTAGTACACACATAATATAAGTATACTGTATAGTTCAGAGTACTGAAAATTAGTACTCACTTCGGAGCGCTGTAAAACCTTAGCTATTTAATTAATGAAAAAATGTTTTGATTCAACTTTTATTGTATATAAATTATGATAATTTATATACAATAAAAGTTGTTCCTCGAAAATCAATCTACAAAAATGGTCAAATATCATTTCTACGTAAAATTATAAAAAAAAGTTTTATTGAGAAATATAAACATCTCTAATTTCTGAACATTTTCGCTTATAACTTTTTTATTTATAGTTCTACGACAAAAAGTTGCAGGATCAAAGTTGTAGAGTATTTAATTTGCAACAAATAATGTAAACAAATTTTTTTTATCAAATAAATAGTTTAAGAGATATATCGTAAAAACCATATCAACCGCTATTTTCAAGATGGCGGCCGTGGGACAAGGGTGGCGACCCCACAAACTTGGTGATAGCTTCACACTGACCACCCCTACACATCAAAAAAATAAAATTGCGTCCTCTAAAAAATGCAACCCCAAATGTAACTTTTCAATGGACCATTCGACTATTAATAATTATTAAAATTAAGAGCTAGCGCGCACGAGCAACTTTGTCTCCGCAACTATTTTGTCTCTCCCATCAATAGGCATGACGACAGTATCCATAAATGATCGAATTAGTGTTTTTAAGGGAAAATGTATAATAAATAAATTAAATATAGTGACTTAGAAATACTAAAAACATTAAGATTAATGAGATTATCAATAAAATAAAACATTGAAATTCTGCCGTCGGCCATTTTGACTTAAACACGCGTGACGTCACGTCTATGTAAACATTTTCGCGTCAGGTGTATTTTGTTGTTATGAATATGTTGAGAATACGCATTTTTATTTATTTTCTATTTTTTCACGTATGCTTTATCGACTCAGAACAGAAATATAATTGCGAATTCACGAATATGTGGTTCGGGTTTCTCTGCGTCAAATTTATAAAATCATTTCATATTATTTTCTCGCTTTAAACAATTACTAACACTTTTTTGGGTATTATTTTTATGTAGATTCACATTGCAATACTGCACACCACTTATAAACTTTGAAATTAGATTCTATAACACTTAATAATTAAATATTTGTTAAATTTTGCTTCGCTATGCATACAGATAATTACGTATTTACGTAAGAGTGACGTCACGCCTACGCCATGACACCTGTGAGCTGTTTTGGCACAGTTAATAAATATTTTTTGAAAAATGGCTTTTATCTTCGTTAAATTTAAGTATATTAGCGAAATATAGGGTTTTTCTTGTTTAATAAACGTATACACACATTATGGAAGAGGTTTTCAAAATCTTTCGTCATGCCTATTGTATGGGGAGTTGCGTCGCTACGTGCGCGCACTTTCATACTAGCCCATGGGTGGAGAGACAAAATAATTGCGGAGACAAAATAGTTGCGGAGACAAAGTTGCTCGTGCGCGCTAGCTCTAAAAAAAATAATAAATGCATGTTTTTATTTTGTGACAGAAGGAGGTTATGTTTTTCAAGTATAGTATTTTTTCTTTGCTATGGTGTATAGTAAATTGCATGGGTATTTTATCTAAGTAATGTTTTTTTTTTATTTCATTATACAGTTAACATTCGTGTTCAGTAAGTAAATATTACACATTTAATCTCTTTAAACAACGAAAACAATATTAGCAGTAGATGGTAAATAAGTGCTCTATTTTCTTAACAATCTCCACATAAAAATTAGATCTATTTCATAGCGAAGCACTATGTTGTAAGTCAGTAATTAATCGTCAATTAAAGGACAGATTGTACGAGATAATTAACTATAAAATATACCTTGATCCGGTCGAGATCGGTTAAGGATATGTACACACAAATAACAAATTCGAACTTTTCCTTATATCTCTTATTGATCTAAAATTCCTTCCAAAGTTATAATATTATCCGTCCTAATTGCTTTATTGTGTTCATGGTTCACTTCCGGTACTAATTAAAACTACGATAAAAAATGGAATGAACTTCTCTATATGTATGTATAAGGAGGAATTGGGTGTTAAGTCTGTAATACACGTAAGTATTATTTTTATGTGATTTTAATTAAATATTTCTGCAATGTATGACGAAACTATGTCACTTGTTTATTCATGTTTCTTTACACTCAGAATGAAAAACAATTATGATAAATAACATGTATGATTGTCAAAAACTTATGTTGAAACTTCACAGCTACAATTATTGTTGAATGATATTTAAAAGAGAAATTACAATTGAAATAATAATTATGTTGATTATTATGTATTACCTATGTTTTCGTAATTCAGATACGAAAAGTTGCAGTAAAACCTTATTGAGTGAAACGTTTAATTATGTGAATATTAGTTGAAATCACGCCTTACCCATAAAGTACCTTTTTAAAAATAATCCATGCAATCCAGATTATATTTCTGTGCTAAACTTCGCCACCAGCTGTTTTTCATGGAAGAATAACCATCTATTCTCAGAAACTTTTTTATAATATTAGTAAGAAAGATAGGCTTATTAACTAGTATACAACCAGCCTAAGTCGCATGTCGTGAAAGGCATGTCCCTGAGCATAGAACGGGACGACGCGGATGGTGCTCTGCTGTTTATTTAGTATCCTGGATATATTATTGTATATGAAATAGCTTGCGAAATTATTGTACTAGTGGTCAGTTTATAGTAAAGATAGTTTGTGTACGAGATAACCTTTAAGAGCGACGGTTTTCGGAAGAGAAGTTTCATATTTCCATCGTTTTGGACGAATGATGACTGAACTTTTTAGATGCTAATGTTACACTAACTGCGCCCCGCGGTTTTACCCGTATTGCTCCGCTCTTGTTGGTCCTAACGTGATGATATATAGCTTATAACCTTCCTCGATAAATGGGCTATCTAACACCGTAAGAATTTTTCAAATCGGACCAGTAGTTCCTGAGATTAACGCGTTTAAACAAACTCTTCAGATTTATAATATTACATAGTATACATAGAACGTCAACTTTATCAACAGAAACAGTTTTTCACACGATTAAAATGTTCTGTTGATTCTTCCACTGATCTCGATTATCTAAATTTAATGAACTTGTTAAGAAGGAGATGATTATCATATGGTTCATTAAAAATGACATAAAATGTTACTACTAAGTTTAAACACTGGCTATATTTCACTTACATGAAATGATGACATTCATTTTCGCCATAGATACTTACTATAAAATTAATAAGATAATCTCACCAATTAAAAAGACATTAATTGTTCGATAAGCAAGATACAATTGACAGCTTAATTAATATCATCAATTATTTTTATGATTGTTACAGTAGAAGCCTTTATTACAGGATTCTTAACAGACCTAGTTAGGGCTGATTTTTCAATCCTTGGTTAATAATTATTCGTCGAATAACGTATTAAAGTACCGTTTCAAAAATGTATTCTTTGCCCGTCTTTGACAGTTTACGGGTGACATTTTAATATTATCGTGTAATACTTTATTGGGCGGATAAGTTTTAACTATGGTCTATGGATTGAAAAATCGGCCCTTAGTCGACTATATTTTACTCCTATAATAATAAAAGTATATACCTACAGTATCTAAATAGTTAAGCACAAGTATTTACTTTTTCATACATTTGTTTAACGGTTATTTGAAAACAGAATGTTACGATCGATAAAAAAATTGTTGCTGTAGCAAAATGTCTAATTACTGTACTAACCTAACCTAACAAAAATCAATATACGCTCTTAAATTAAATATCATTTTTTAAGCAAAACCAAAAGCTCAAATTGAGACTTCAAAACCAATTGCTATACAGTTCAAAATAAATAGCTCAAGTTATTACGTTGAAGTACGAAGGAGTTTGATATTCAAGAAATGATCGCTTGAGCGTGGGAAAAAGGCCTCCTGTTCAATCCCTTCCCGAATCTCCATTGTGAACTACACCTGCTACGTTCGCAGCTTTCGATAAAAAAATCACTACCCACTTTTTTCACTCCTCCGATATTCCGATAGATATTTTTTAAGTAGTCCGTATACTGTGATTATTGAGACGTGGGATAGTTTTTACGGTGCATGATGTTCATAAATCTTGGTGGTTGTTTTGTTTTAAACTGACGGAATCTTGCCGACATTAAAACAAATAGAAATTGATTGTTTAAAATAGGAAATAAATAAATAAATATTTCAGAACAATTTTCACACACGGTACGATCTGATCCCATACTAAGCTTTCGCTTGTCTTATGGAAACCAGATGGCTGATAAACATACATATATAATTTTAAATAAATACATAAATAGATAATTAACACCCAGATACAGGCAAACATCTATGTTCATCACACAAATATTTGATCCGGGTGGGAATCGAACCCACGACCTCTGGCTTGGAAGGCAGGGCCACTAGCAACCAAGCCAACCGGTCAGTCATAAAAAATTGTATGTAATACTTTAAAAATTTACATTGGAATCATAGATGGAACTGCTTTCAAAAATTGCATAGAACGGCATGATATGAATCTAAAACCTTTTCAAAAGAGGTTTGGTTTCGATCATTCATAAAAAGTGTACCTACCGCATGCGTTAAATCGCGTAATGTCATCAAGACGCAAAAAGCTCAGTAGCGTAAGTTAAAAAAATGTTACGTAATTTGAATAAAATAGGCGTAACAGTATCACGTATACGTCTTCGATTATTTATAAACTACGATTATAGTTTTTAAAGTAATGGATTTAGAGTGCTTTTTGCTTTGTAATTAGTAGGACGTGAATTTGATTAGTGACTCTATTAAAGGAATAACCTGCACTTCCGTTCTTATCTTTTAGTTTAATACGATGTGAAATTATTAAAAGCTAAAAATAGTTAACTGTTTTAGTCGTTTTTGATGAAAGCTATTAGATTTTAGTGATATACATATATTTTAATGGGTTCTTATTAGATTTTTGTACAGATTCTTTTATATTGGATTTTGATGGGGTAGGAAAGAATATGATTTTTTAATGTTTTAAATTAACTTTTTTACTTGTACGGTGTACCTACTGTCTCTTGAAACAAAGTGGGTAATAGAAAAGATCGCTGCGATTATGCAAAAAAAATTGCTACAGTCATTCCTTCTTCTTCCATATTCGAAATTTAAATTTTCTATTAAAAAAAAAAAAAAAAACCAAAAGTTTCTGCCATTCTAATATAATCCTCCTCCACAAAAAGGGAAATAGATCAGACATAGAAAATTATCGTCCTATCAGCCTCATATCGCACCTATACAAAGCCTTTATAAAAATCATTGGAAATCGCATCACAAAGGATCTGGATAAACAACAGCCCCCAGAACAAGCAGGATTTCGCGGTGGACTCTCCACTACAGACCATCTTCATTCGATTAACCAAATTTTAGAAAAAAGCCATGAATTCAACCTCCCCCTTTACCTGGCCTTCGTTGATTATTCAAAAGCATTCGATAGCCTGAAACACAATGCCATATTCACAGCCCTCAAACAACAAAATATAGAACCGACGTACATCCACCTTATACAAAATATCTATAGTACCAGTACAGCTTCTGTAAAAATTAATAGCAATGGCCCATCCTTCCGAATAACAAAAGGAGTCAAACAAGGTGACCCATTGTCTCCAAAACTCTTCAATGCTACCTTGGAAGAAGTATTTAGAAGCTTGACAGCTCGATGGCAGAACAAAGGTTTTAAACTTTTAAAATCGGTGAGCATCGATTAACAAATCTTCGCTTTGCTGATGATATTGTTCTCTTTTCCTCCACAGCCTCTGAGCTACAAACGATGCTCGAAGACCTGAGCGATGCAAGCCTCAGGGTCGGACTTCAGATGAACATGACCAAAACAAAGCTTATGACTAACAGCACCAAAACCACCATCGTTGTCGAGGGTGGGTCGGTTGCATATGTCGATGAGTATACTTACCTCGGCCAAATAGTTTCTTTTCAAGCCAGGCAGGATCAAGAAGTTGCCAAACGCATTGAAAACGCTTGGAGAAGCTTTTGGTCGATGAAAGAGCTGATGAAAGGAGACTTGCCTCTTTCACTAAAACGAAGGCTCATGGACATGTGCATCTTGCCCATCCTCACCTACGGTGCACAGACTTGGTCATTGACTGATCGCCAAAAGTCCGCACTTGGGGTTTGCCAAAGATCAATGGAGCGCAGCATTTTGGGCGTAAAGCTTTCTGATCGTATTCAAAATAGAACGCTGCGCTCAAAAACACAGATTGTCGACGTAGCCCATAAAGCTGCCGAGCTCAAATGGAACTGGGCTGGACATGTTTGCCGGATGTCCGAAGAGTTGTGGGCAAAAATCACCACTATGTGGATCCCCGACAATGGAAAAAGGCTGCGTGGAAGGCCCAAAATCAGATGGCGCGACGAACTGGACTCTCATTGCAAGGAATGGGCTAAAATTGCTCACAATAGGAAGACATGGACGAAGGGAAGAGAGGCCTTTGCCCAGCAGTGGGACAGCCATGGCTGAATAATAATAATAATAATAATAAATTAAAAAAAAAAAAAACAAAAAATTCCAATGAGATTTCGATTTAGGGATTGATCATTGAAGGGTCGGGGTAATAAAAGTGCGTTGCCTTGTCGCTAGATGGCGGTCATAATATTACTAACAAGGTAGTATGTACATTGTACATACTATTTAAATCTCATGCAATCAAAAAATAATATTTAGAAAAACACATATTCGGGATTGAAAATTAAAATTAATTGTCAATTTTGTCGAATAATAATTTCCAGGTCCTAATTTCCTATTGAAGGACAAAAAGCTATAAGTACTTAATACCTACTTTAAATTAAACGTATAGTACCTACATGAATACGTGCTTCTAGAAGTCATTTATTTCCTTTATTATTACTACATAATGTATTCATTTAACCAATTAAACATTGAAAATAAGAATACCGTTGTCTTATTGGAATATATTATTCCCACAGGGCTCAATTGTAATAAAAAATAAAATTAAAAGACCATCTTATTCATAACGGAATATACCCCAGTGGGTAAATAGGTGAATGCATTTTGCGTAAACATGTATTAAAATTATGTGACAGTTTTATGCACTTTTGTAAGTACATACTAGTATTATATTATCTGTGGTATGAGTTAAAAGTTGATGCTTCCACAGATGTTCTTGCGCGTTGAGAGTAAAATTTGAAGGTTGCGTCATGGCAATACCGTCACTTACTCGTCACGGAGAAAGGCGACGATTTTGGTATCTTTGAATCTTGCCAAAGAAGTTTCACTACTGAGACGTGGCACACACGCTCTTTTATTTATGCTGTCAAAACGCCCGTAGAAATATAATAAGTCGAATTTTCTGAGAGACATTAACTAAGAGAAATATATAAATAAATTATTTCGTTCAACTGTGGTTATAGAAAAAGCAGACATATTTTTACCATTATTTCTTCTTTAGCCATAAACGCTCAGAAAAGCTGAATATATTCTGAAAGTTGCTGCAACTTAAATGATTTACTGAGGCTTATCGACTAATGAAACCATTTAGATTGTATCTCTCAATTATAAAACAATAAATCCACAATAAAGAGCAAGCTGTAAGATATGAAATATATTGCATTTTACAACAATACTTTATGTACTAATTTCACCAAATAAGTTCAGACAGACAAAAATAAATTAATTATCCTATATTTTGAGCGCAATCCTTTATAACACCATCGAACACACAAATTTTAATAACATAGAATAAAGGGATGAAAAATAAAATTCAGCGACTAAAATTTACAACACTCGGACACCGGGCGTTTAATGCCTGGCATCTGAATATCAGATTATACTACGCTCCACACATTTTGTTTCTCTTGTTTTGCATGTAATATAGTGGCTGTGTATGTACCATTATTTGTACACGGCGAACAATGTTTTCTGTTTTTACTGTGAAATATTGTTGATGCACTCAGCGTGCAATAATTGGCGGTTTACTGTATGTAAATGGGAAGTTCGACCAATAATTATTTTATTTTGTGGGTGTTATTTTACAGGTTGTACGTGAGTAGATATTAAGGTATATTGTATGGACGTAGTGATGAGCACATTTTATCAGTATGTAGATAATGAGTATAATATGGATATGATATAAATATTAATAAGTTCTTAATTATAACACTACAATAATTGTTAAATACGTCAAATATTTTTCAACAAAAATAATACCTATATTACAATTAGTATTTTAAAAACTAATACATAAATTACAACTTAACAACGTGTGTAAAACTCCCTTAAAAATCTCACACAGGCACGATTTTATCAGCACAAAGCTTATCAAAGCTTGAATGAAACAAGCATCGGATTCTCATTACATAACCTAATCTAAACACTGCTCCCACACTAACCTGCACGCATTGGCGTATTTTTTCCACTTCCTCAAGTACAGGCGGTTCCGGATCCGCAGGAAGTCGAGATTGGGACGGTTTTTGTATCGCTTCCGGCGCTCATACTCTCATACTTGACGATTGAAGGTGCACGCTGACCTTGATATCGTATTTCAAACTTCGAAGGGCGAAATGACACCCATACGAGCTTGGTGTGGGAGTTCGGAATTTGCCTACGAATACGTCAATATCAAACTTGGCTGTATGGACTGTTGTCCTTTGCCTATGTATCGTGAAATGTCAAAGTCAAGGATAAATTAAAAAAAAAAGTATACAAATCTTTATATACAACCGATAGGAAGACTAGCAATGATTTCGAATGTTCAAAGTTTCTGCATAGCATATATGTATTAACAGGGATCAAATATTTAGTTGAATTAACAAAAAAAAAATAGGTTTAAAGTTGCGAACCAATGAGTAGGTACAATATTATACCTAGTTATTATATATTTGACTAGTTTTATTTCAAAAGGTGGTTAGTTACCAATTGGTATGTATCAAGCTTTTTAAATTACTCAAACATTTTTGCGATGAGGTAATGACAATTCATTAACCTCACTAGGTACATTATTTTTATACAATGTTAATCCACAAATTTATTCTTGCGTAATAATATTCATAATTATCGTCGAAAGACGAGAAACAAATAAATGTCAAATGTAATTCTGATTTTATGCCAGGTGCAGATAATATCGATTGTTAATAAAGTAAACATTAACACGTCCACCGAGCGACAATTTAGTAAAGTATGGCCGTAAGAATGTACTTTAGGCATATAATTTACTTAAAAGATTATAAAGACAGATGGCAGACCAATCGGACCACTTGCAGCAAACGATTTATTTTTTCCAACACCATGTGGATTACTGTCTAGAACTTTTTCACCGTCATATTTGCATCCAAATGACATATGCCGCTGTCGAAATTTCCAGAAAAAATTCTAAGATTCCTAAGAAAAAATCTGAGAAAAAAGGCTGAAGGAGCGACAGATGTACGAAAAGAAACATCGGCAAGCACGTGCCATCTGCCAAATCTCCTAAGAAACACGCACACAGGTAGAGATTAGTTCTATTTCTACATAAAAAATGTATAAGGAAACGCACACAAGCCCAGGCGATATATCGAAGATCGGCGCACGCGCCGCGGCAGATGTTTCGATGTGATTGGTCGAAGGTGTTTGGTTTTCGAACTTCCGTACAATGGCATGATAAGGAATATGACTTATAGATGGACAAACGAATTGATTTATGTATATTGATCGCAGTTGTCTGTTTATAATTGTATAGAAACGCTTACAACCAAGACTGAATGATGTATGGCGTGAATCCGTTGGGCAATCGTCTTCTTGGCGGTTACTTCATTTTAAATTTGCTAGAAGTTAAACTGATTTCAGTCTCTTTGCGAACATTATGGAGCATCTCAGTATACGCGTATTATTGAGGGTTCAATGAATCTTTTCCAGTGAAAAACTTTTCCAGATTTATTCTGAATTACCAAATTAATATAGAGATAAGTCAATGAGCTTTGATAACACGCATTCAATGGCATTTGTGGAAGAAACAGGTACTCTGTTTTTCAAGTTATAAAATTATGATAGCAACGAAGGAGTTCAATGAAAGTTTTAATTAATTCAGGATAAATAAAGATTTACATTACAGATAATAATTACTTATTTAAGGAATTAATTTTTACATATGAATTAAAAAAAGAAGATGTTGGTAGACAGAAGAGAGATGATACTAAAAATTAATAACTATAATACTTAAACCTTCTTAAAAACTGAAAGCTAAATTTGCCATGCCAGAATTGTTGTTTTCTAGATATAATATGTTATCACAAGGTTATTACATATTCGTGTTTTGATGATTATAAACATGCTTTTAGAACTATGAAACATTATCGAAAATATTGGCATAAAATAAATTTTTTATCTCGTATGTAGTCTCAGCTTTCGCTGTTTGAAGCTTTTTACTTGTATTAAAAATTTTCTATAGCCATTAAACTTTACAATTTCAAGGCTGAAAAACTCCTTTGTCAGTGTCTGATATAAAAACGTTTTTGTACATATTCTTACAAATATCTCAAGGCAGTGTTAGTATGCTTTAAGAATTTTCAAAGGACTTAGATTAAAGAGCCTTGCTACCTGAGAGGAGCAGCTGCATTTAAATCGATCCAGTATTTCTTCCTTTTCTGGTATTGGACATTTTGTATGTCTGTCCTTGTCGTGATAAGATATGGGAATTCAGAAGATATCGGATGTAATAAATGGCTGCACTAGTGTGTGAGATATGAACTATTTTATATTAGCTCATTATTGTGAAAAATACAAGAATCGTATTTTGTTGTAATTGGCATCTTTAATGTATATTAAATGTTTGTAAAAAGGTATAGGTAGTTATAATACTATAAAAATATTAGGTATATTTTTGTAGAATTTATTTATTTTCATTTTATTGAAAATCTGTGAAATAAAAATAATGTTTTGATATAATTATTCCCTAGAAAATAGTTTATAATAAGATTACTTGCCTCTAAAATTTTGTACCTAATATGTAACATAATTGAACATTTTCTTTTGTAATTTCCTTCTACATCAAACATTTATTTTCTCAATTATATAATTAAAACTAAAATAATACAAAATAAATTAATATACGTCTTTAAAATTACGATTGACACAAATAAAAAACTATCTAAAACATTAAAAAGGTTTATCCCATACTTAACGATAATGAAACATACGTAATCGAGTAATTATATTCTCTAATGAGAGAGTAACTAATATGTTAATCTTTCATCTGATTCCATCATTAATTGATCTCGATAAAGGCAGATTATAAAATGAGAAGCTCACTAAATATATGACCTTTTTTGTATATTTAATTAATATCAACCCACGTGATATTATTTGTAATTGATAATTATAAATGTTCATATAGGGACCGACGACATAATATTTTAATTTGAAATTTTAATAGTGATCATATCTAGTGGAATTGGTAGTGCTGTTTGATCTTTGCGTCTTATGTTCATAAATTATATTTTTTTGGATTTAACGGCTTAAGAAACCTAAATAATATTTGTGTACACAGAAGCCTAATTGGAATGAGTCTTTGCTCTTTAGTGATTTTACCCCAGGTGCCGTCTGAAAGCCCTGAAAGTGCTCTAATTAAGCTAGTCTAATGAAATTAAATGGAAATTTCTAGGTCTCTACACTCTAATTAGTTTGAGGATAATAGTAGAGTACCTTTATTATAGTTTAAGAATAGTAGAGCATATTATATGTTCGTACTTTTATCTGTTAGGAGTACTTTGTATCTTGCGTTTATTTATTAAATTTGCACGTATGAAAAACTTGGTACATACACGCAATTCTTTGTCTACTTTCAAGTACAATTATAACCTTTATCACAATGCAATAAAGTTCTCGTTCAATAAACGTCAATGTCAAAATCAGCTGATTCCCAAGACCTTGCACACGTGTTCGGGTTGTATTTGCGACTTTTTTCAAGTGTCACAAAAAACCTTTTATTGTCTGTTTGTGCAATGCCGTGGGAAAGAGCCTTCGATATCACGTGCTCTGATTTTTACCTGAAAAATGAAATAGAAATTAAAATGATTGTTGGTGACAGGCGTACAATCAAATATATACTATAGAGCGCTTTCATTGATATCCCGTAGTGACATTTTTGGATTTTTTCTGTGATTGAATCGGAAATTTAGAACTATAAAAATAGTAGTGAAAAACTAAGGTTTACAGAGATTGGTTTGACATTTTGGACATGTATAAGGCAGTATTTCATAGAAATGTTAGCTTACAATAGAAGGAAAGCTTCTGATCAAAAGCTGTTTATGTATTTGTTAAACTAAAATATTTATGTAAAGATCGATTCAACAACTTCGTATTTGGAAATAAAATACAGTTGAGGCTTTCAGTATAATTTAACAAGGAAAATAAACGCTATATCCACACACTTTATTTCTTAATATTGATCGTGCAAAAGTAACATCTAAATACATTATACTGCTTTTGTATTTTATATAAGCCAGGAAAAATAAATACAATTGAATTTTTTAAGTAATTTATTTTGTCCACGCTGCAATGTAAGTTATGTAAGGGACTTCGATGTTAAAATAAGATAGAATTTTAAACGTATGTTATTTATAGATGAACATAAAATGTTAGTGATACTGGCAGGGTTGTTTTAGATATTCCATATGCCAAGTTTGGTGTAGGTACCTCGTAATCATACATATATCCCATTTCAAAGACTTAATTAAGTTGAAATGAATTTATACTCTGTCTAATGACGATGAATGGTTGTTTGGAACGTGTAACTTTACAATGAAACTAGAATAAATAGTTGAATATTTATAAGTTTATTTTCTAATAATGAGGGAATAACTTTTTAATCCTAGATAAACACATCGATCTTTAAAACGTCGCAATTCAAGCTCGATTTATTGCGCATATTATTTTTTGGGGTTTGTAACAAATAACTGCAGTGGACCAATGATCGTTATTTTTTATAATAGGTATATTTATGTATGTAATGGATGATTGTTTAAATATAAAAAGAAATAAGAGTGATGTACCTATAGGTCAATTAAATATATTTTACTGTACTGATTTATAAATAATGAGTAGTTTAATATTAATACATAGATGTTTTCTAAATTAGATATAATATGTATAAGGATGTCAACTCAACTTCACCGAACCAAATTCAATGAATTTTAGAACTTTATATAGGTAGCGATCGAAATAGACGAATTCGATGCTAGAGGCAATTCCCTTAATAACTTACCATTTATGTCATATTAAGCAGTTTAATAAAAACGTATACAAATACGTTTCTCATTCAGTAATCGCATATTAATTGGGTGTATGAAATGCGGCCTTGCATTGTTCCATTGTATTCCAGATAAAAGAGAATGTTCTATTTATCCAAAGGATCTTCAAGGATATTATCATTTGACTGTCACCTGGCCGTTAAAAGTATTGTACTGTTAGAAACGGTACCTTTTGTACTTGCTTTTAAATGAGTTCTTGTTTATTCAGATTTATTTCATAGCTAGTATGTATATTTACGTCTTATGGATTGATTTCGAAGGTATGTTTATGTCTTATGGATTGGGAATTTAGCATCCCATGATTTTATTACATAAAATGATTATAACTGATAGTTACTACAAAGTGCCACTAATACGTAGCGACGAATCAAATGCTAGACGAAAACTATTTCAGAAATATATTAATTATCTATTTATGTTAATGTGGTACGATACTACTAGCTATATCAATGAAAAAGTCATTGTAAATTAATCTATACTCATATTATAAAGCTGAAGAGTTTGTTTGAACGCGCTAATCTCAGGAACTACTGGTCCGATTTGAAAAATTATTTCGGTTTTAGATAGCCTATTCATCGAGGAAGGCTATAGGCTATAATATATCATCACGCTAAGACCAACAGGAGCGGAGCCACGCGGGTGAAACCGCGGAGCGCAGCTAGTCTTTAATAAACTAATAAGACCATTCAATCATACTATTCGTTTCTTCATATTGAATAGTAACCGTTGCCAAAGCTCTATAAAATGCCGTCACATCAATTAAGGTACTGTTAGCATTATCAAATCACGAGCGATTCGTATAGGATCGCATGTGAAGAGGCAATTGTCCTCACAAATCGCTGTTAGAGTTAATCTGTCGCCTCGATACAAGACACGCAACAGATTGGATTATAGTTTATTTCATTGACCGATCCGTTCTGGTGAAAAAGGGTTCTGGCATGTTCTTTATTGATGGAGTAATTGGATGTTGTGAATGATATGAGATGGAATAGTCACATTTGTATGACTGGGTCAAGTTTGTCTAACTAGCTGTTGCCCGCCCGCGTGTCCCAATACATTTTCATGGTACAAACTTGCATCCCCTATTTTATCTATTGAGGACAGAATTTATTAAAATACCTTATTTACGGATGCCTTCAAGATACTGGCTATATGCATGCTAAATTTCAGCCAGATCGATTCAGTAGTTTGATAGTCAGTCAACTTTGCGTTTGATATAGACGTATGTTGTGTTTGGATTGTTCAAATTTTAATTGTTTCATTGTTGTTGTTGTTGATAAGAGAAAGATAAACAGGATGTAGACCGTGTTCAGTTAACACAATACTGTTAACACAACACAATAATGTTTCATAACGAAATAATTATATTTTTTGTTGCAGGAAGGATTGCTGGATTCAAGATGGTTATCGGTAGTTTTGATAAAACCTTGTCTGATACATCATATATAATTTCGTTTCATTTCTATGCAAACACACATACAAACTTACCCCAGTATCTAGCCACCGCAAATCATTCAACTAACCATCAAACGCTTCAAGATACTATCTTTTAGAAACTGGAATTGTATTAAAAAGGACTTTGAAGTAACCACAACAATGGGTATATCTTATTGAAAGCATCCACAATTGATCCGATCTATTAATCTCTATCAAGTTGACCCTTGGATCACTCTGTATTGTGGTTTCGATCATAATAGATTTAAAGTTTATTGATATTGCATTATTGAGAAAATTCAATGCCTAAAAAAAGTTGGTAGCTTATTTGAAGGACCTTCTTGATAAATGATTGAATAAATCCTTACCATTATTTCATTCTATAAAAAATAATAATAATGGAATGGCTTGTACAATAATATGTGCTTCAATATTTTATTATGTGTACTTATAATATTATAATAAGGTAATATTCGCTAGTAATTAAGCTAAGCATAACATCGATGATAATTTTTGTACTCATTCAATACCAAACAAATAAATATTTTTAATAGGATAGATTACATGAACAATATCTATTAATGTTCATTATAATTTAAATATGTACTTGAATTAAACATTTGCTTATTTTCTTGTTTATTACGAGTAAAGCCTCTAGAATCTAGATTATTTATATGTATTACCTTTGACCTTTATTACACATTGACCTCATGTAATGAACACTATTTTCTTATCAAATAAATATTTACATTTATAGATTTGTTTTCGCTTTTTTATGTCTTTCATATTCTCATCATATCCTTCGATGAGAACTGCAACAATTATTATCTTATAACAATAATATGTATAATTGGATTACTTTCTGTATATAAAATATAATAGAACGGGAACATCTAAAATTACTATAAAGTTATTTATTTAGTTTACTTTACATAGTTACCTTCCACTTTCCATACATTATCTAGTAAAGATTATTTTTGAAGTGTGCTTATTATTTACCAAACTTTTAAACCGCAAGTTATAAGCTCGCAAAAAAACTTTAAAGACAGAACTCGTACTTATCGATACAAAACACGAAGTGCAAAACATTGAGAGAGCAATAATACTTAAACATTTCAAGTAGCCATTCAAAATTGTCTTTATCTATACAAAATATTTAAAAGTAAAATACAGTAGCTTCAGTCACAACCATTCGCCAAAGACGGCTGCAGATCTTAAGGATACGTGTTCTATTTTAAAAATTGTAAGACACAGATGCAAGCAGGTACCAAAACAGGCAGTATCAAATTGCAAACCCGACCAAGTTGAGAAGACATCTATATAGCAGCAGCTTCCAAACAAATTCGACCATCGAAAACCGTCCGGGTTGTCAAAACCACAGCTTGCTACGACAGATGTATGGCACCAGCACAAGGAAGCCGTACAAAAAACCAGCACGTGCTGGCGGGAAAAAAAAGAAAAAAGAAAAAAATCGCATGCGGGCACAAGTTGCCTATGCATAGATAAAAAATTGGTCGCGCGTGATTTGTATGTCGAGATTTGCCGTGAAATGAATCGCGATTGATGCAGCTGCCGTTACATATGGTTTCTATGTTGAATGTTTCGGTATTGCAAAAATATTTTCCTCTATCCGGGTCACGAAATAACAACTGGATAGCTGAAAAAATCATACTTGATCCATTGAAATGTTACATTTTTTAGCCCTAACCTTGCATTTTTTAGAGGACGCAATTTTGTTTTTTTGATGTGTAGGGGGGGTCAGTGTGAAGCTAAAACCAAGTTTGTGGGGTCGCCACCCTTGTCCCACGGCCGCCATCTTGAAAATAGCGGTTGAAATGGTTTTTACGATATATCTCTTAAACTATTTAACTGATAAAAAAATATCGTTAACATTATTTGTTGCAAATTAAATTCTCTACAACTTTGGTGTAGTAACTTTTAGTCGTAGAACTATAAATAAAAAAGTTATAAGCGAAAATGTTCAGAAATTAGAGCCATTTATATTTTTCAATAAAACTTTTTTTTATCATTTTACGAAGAAATGATATCAGACCATTTTTGTAGATTGTTTTTCGAGGAACAACTTTTATGTACAACATTTTTTCATAACGTCAATAACTAAGGTTTTACAGCGCTCTGAAGTGAGTACTATTTTTCAGTACTCTTAACTATACATATATTGGCTATTGGCTTTTTTCTCATACTCCAGAACAATAGAAGCACACTGCAGAACATTTCAGACCTGCTTTTCGACGTAAAAAAAAGTCGCGCTTCCAGACTCTACCTCCTGGGTGGTGGGGAAAAGATTCAATAATTAATTATTAGTGATATTGCAAAATTAAAAATATTATAAAATATTATATAATATTGCAAAATTATTCAAAATATTATAATAACAAAAAAAACCATTACTGATGACAAATTATTATTAGTACACACATAATATAAGTATACTGTATAGTTCAGAGTACTGAAAATTAGTACTCACTTCGGAGCGCTGTAAAACCTTAGCTATTTAATTAATGAAAAAATGTTGTATATAAAAGTTGTTTTCCTCGAAAAACAATCTACAAAAATGGTCAAATATCATTTCTACGTAAAATTATAAAAAAAAGTTTTATTGAGAAATATAAATATCTCTAATTTCTGAACATTTTCGCTTATAACTTTTTTATTTATAGTTCTACGACAAAAAGTTGCAGGATCAAAGTTGTAGAGTATTTAATTTGCAACAAATAATGTAAACAATTTTTTTTTATCAAATAAATAGTTTAAGAGATATATCGTAAAAACCATATCAACCGCTATTTTCAAGATGGCGGCCGTGGGACAAGGGTGGTGACCCCACAAACTTGGGGATAGCTTCACACTGACCACCCCTACACATCAAAAAAATAAAATTGCGTCCTCTAAAAAATGCAACCCCAAATGTAACTTTTCAATGGACCAACTACGGTTGCAAGATACACACAATCTGAAACAAATGTCAAGCAATGAAAAAAAAACTAATATTGGTATAGATATATTTTTTTTTCAAATTTATAATTCAAATTATTTATAATGTCAATTTTCAGCAAACAGCAAGCAATATTACAATCTTTTCAATACAACGGACCTACATCATTTAATCGGGAAGTAAAATCTGAAGTATTACCATCAAAAAGAGTACTTAAACTATTATTTTGAAAATAAACAAGCGCTGTATAACAGTATAACCCTCAATACTATCGCCAAAACTCGATCAGCTCAATTTTCCCGGAAATGACACTCAATGCACGTGCTCAGACCACCCAGTGACTATGTCAATTATTAATGTGGTTTTAAAATTAATTATTTTTATGCCTTTACCAAGCGAGTATTTATTTTGTGAATATTTGTCGACTCTGTGGGAGCATGGCGTTTTATTATAACTTTAATTCACACTTAATATCTTCTTTTCTATGTCTTATCAGTTTCTACTTAATGTACAGTTATATTTTCATACAATATAAATTACCAACCAGGTTTTGCCTCAAGTACTATAATATCAGATAAACGGGAAAGTTACATCAAAGCAGTAAGAAAGAAATATTTTTAATTCGTCTCTTTTTAGATAGATATCTATATCTATGTATAGTATTTATTTGCACATAGGTACACAATAAATTGAAAAACAACATGGGATTACCACATTATTCAAGTAACATTGCATAATTTGCTATACCACCTGGGTCTTAAGTATAAGTCATAAAAAGGTGTTAGAAATCATAAATTACATAATATTATGTAATTATTTTATAAATAGCAGTATAACATCGAAAACACATGTAGTTTCGGAAATATTACATCTCTTAATAGTCCCTATAGATGCAGTTTATTCCTTGTATGATGTGAAAGAGTACTTAGTTAAAAAACTGGTCTAAGTGGGAGTTTGAAATATATTGACTGGGTTCTGTACCATTATGAAGCTTTACTTTACAAACATGCAGTATTGATGACTCCTTTTACGGAAAACCTCGATTTTTGTCTAATTAAGTGTAGGTAGGTATAGCAAATCTTGATTTTACCTTTATAAATTGCTGTTATACCTACTTTTCGTAAACAAACAGCCACCTTCATCGATTTAAAAATTTAAACACATGATAGAGAATCAAACCGACACACAGAGAAGGCTGTAGTGGTTGCACTATACAAATATTATAGTCTTCGTATAAAGGCTTTCCTTGGAAATCGCTGGTTAATGAGACGATATTCGCCTATGGGACCCTAAAATCTGATATAATTTGATGTGTAAAAGTTTTTATTTCTTTTAAAAACGTTGTCCAACGACTAGGTACAGATCAGGAATTTCGTGTATTGAACATAAATATGTATTCTGCAATCATAAAGTGTATGTTTCTAATAACGGGAGATAAAGAATTTTAATGTTACATTTTAGATATATATGGAAACTTGTATGATACATTCGAGACTAGATTTATAGCAAGCAATATCATAGATAAGTATAACGTTTTTATAAGCGTTTTAAAATCAATATTTATTTATGATTATAAATGTATATTAATAGGAATATATAGGAATACAATATTATAGGAAACTTAGTTGCAGCTCAGAGTTTCGCTCGTATTCAGATTATATTAAGAGATATTGACATAATAAAAATGACTGAGAAACTTACTTAAGAGTCCTAATACAAAATTGCGCTGGACGAAAGCTAGTATTTTTACGTTTGAACGCGATCATCGTGTAGTCGAGTAGCAAAGGCTGAAAGCGCTCAAAGTGGAAACATTATAGGACCTTATTATCTCGGTATCGTCTACTCCACCAATTCTAATCTAGTATCGTGGGCTTCCCGACTACTACGCGCGGGAAAAACGTACTTTAGTAATTTTGTGTCTGACGGAGCAGCGCAACACGTCCTTCTCCATAAAGCGCGGAGCGCGGTCTGCCGTAACAGCGTTTGCGCTCCCGTATATAATCGAAAATTCTAGAGAACTTTAAAATATTCCATTACTTTCATAAATCATATAATATGTATTTTTTTTATTGCAAATTTTTAAGCATAAATCTATCATTTAATGTGTATTTTTTATTTATTTTTTACTCTGTTGTATGTTTTAGAAATTCGACGCCAAATACACATAAAATTTCATCAAAGTAAGGCTATTTTAACTTAGATTTTCTTTGAATTTTTGAATAAAAGTACTTAAATTGCCTCGAACATATTTTAGGATGTCTCAGTGTCTTTACTGTTGTATATTTTATATGAAAAATTCTTCTTTTAAATTCCGTGTAAACTACAAAGACACGAACGTCCCGCATGGAAAAAATTGAAACACGCCTCAGGTTATTGGCTATTAAACAAACTGGACAATGAATATCAATAAATTGTCTCGAACATATTTTAGATATTGAATGAATCTTTAATTTAAGATAATAAAACACATTGTTACTAATTTAGTTTTGTTAAACGAGCGCCTAAAGAATTACAGAAACAAGTCAAAATCACTCTAAAATCGATATGGATTCTTAAGTCGTACCTACTATTCGTTGTAGCTGACATTTTTTCACTTACAAGTCTTAATATGAATTGCTTTAAAAGTGTGTACTTTAAATAAAAGACGGGTAAATTATATTTAATATTGAAATTCATAGAAGTATGTTAAAGCCTAAATTAAAGCCGTACAAACACACACAAGCACTAGTATATACAATTGTAGGAAATATATAATAAATTAGCTACATAAGGTAAATATATATTTATATACACGTACATTGTCAAGTTCTTGTAATGCATCTAACAATTTATTAGTGTCATTCGTATTATATTGTGAAAAGGTTACTTCCACTAACGATATGTAATATAAACTAAAAGCAAATGTTAATGCGTTTAGTAGTCATAAATATTTTATGGGAATTCTAAATATTATGAATATTTAATTATTTTAACTGAAAAAGGTTCCATTCCAATGGAAAAGCTTTAAGCTCCTCCTTTCTCAAATTACATGCAACGGGCATGTAATTTGTCCTGAATTCCATTCCTTTTAGTGATTGAACTTTTATTACTTAATAGTTTTTTTTATATTGATGTATGACATATTGATGCTTTTACAGGTACATCAAGGAACTAAACATTAACTTTTGCATACTTGTTTTATTAAAAACTATAGCCAAATAACGAAACCAAGTTAATAATATTATCTAATAACATATTAGATTTAGGGCCGATTTTTCAATGCTTGGATAAAACTTATCCGTCCAATAAAGTATTACACGATAATATTAAAATGTCACGTAAACTGTCAAATACGGGCAATTAGAATACGTTTTTAAAATGGTAGTTTTATACATTATTCAACGAATAAGTTTTAACCAAGGATTGAAAAATCAGCCCTAAATTGACAAGTAAGTGGCGATTTAAGGACGCTGTCACCGATCTGCGTTACTCAAATTTAGGTATCTAACGTCGTAACTTTGTTCGCGGCAACATCACGCTCACGTAAACATAGCGCATTCCATTTTATAGGTCATCTTAATACTTGATATTATTTTTAATTTTTAAATTTTATTGAAATTGATTCCAGAACATTATTACGAACTTTAAAAATTCATTTTCTTACTTTTATTAGTAGGTACAATTCTGATAAGTATGTTAGTTAGTAACTAACTTAAAAACGACGTGTGGCACTCGGGGACTGCCGCGGTAAAGCTATTGCATAGTATGCCTTCAAGCCACACCTCCGTGCCCGTCGGAGTGGGGAGCGTGAGGTTTTTTCGTTACGGAATTTCTCGATTCGGTCCCCGCGCTCAAGGCCCGCGATAGAAGCTATGCAATAGCTTAAAAAGTGTGAGTGTTTTGTCCTAGAGGTTTTGTAAAACCTCTAGGAATTATATGCAATATCTAAGCTTTGAAATGTTTAAAATACTTTTTTAAGAATTATCATACATATTATGTTACCGGCAATGTATTAAATCCGGCATTATTCTTAGAAAAATATGTATGTTATTCCGTGATACGGTCGAAATTAAATAAATTAGATTCATCACATTACCTAGGAAATCTGAACATTTCCTAAGGAGCAAACACATTTGCAAATGTGGGTGGTTTTTGGGGAAGCTATTACCCATATGAGTTCAAAACTAAAATCCAAGATGGCGCCGACGAAAATTTTACATCTTTTCGTCATGGGTGTCATTTTCATGGTTTTTGGGGAAGCTATTAACCAATATGAGGTCAAAACTAAAATCCAAGATGGCGGCGACGAAAATTTTACATCTTTTCGTCATGGGTGTCATTTTCATGGTT
>CAJQZM010040486.1:49553-97428 GCA_907164665.1 Colias nastes | reverse complement strand
GTTAATAGCTACCCCAAAAACCATGAAAATGACACCCATGACGAAAAGATGTAAAATTTTCGTCGGCGCCATCTTGGATTTCAGTTTTGACCTCATATTCGTTAATAGCTACCCCAAAAACCATGAAAATGACACCCATCACGAAAAAAAGTCAAATTTTCATCAGCGCCATCTTGGATTTTAGTTTTGACCTCATATTCGTTAATAACTACCCCAAAAACCATGAAAATGACACCCATGACGAAAATATGTCAAATTTTTCGTCGGCGCCATCTTGGATTTTAGTTTTGACCTCATATTGGTTAATAGCTACCCCAAAAACCATGAAAATGACACCCATGACGAAAAGATGTAAAATTTTCGTCGGCGCCATTTTGGATTTAAGTTTTGTCAAATTGCTTTACCCCACCAATCCGTTCAACAACCCATAAAAAAGAGGACCTCAGTCAACGTAATTTTTAAAACATAATTTTAAATTACAAATAATTGGAATATGAAACTTATACAGTTTACTCTTATAAAGTATCAAATTAATATTACAAATCACGAAAACGACAGTGCACGCACAATAATCTTTTTCTTATTCGTTTTTATTTTTGGGACGAGGAGCGATACACCCGTCCTTCCAAGAGCGCTTCTGAGCGCGGTCTGACGACCCGCGACTCCCGCGAGAGCAAAATGTATGAAGAAATCGACAAGTATTTTTAATTTAGCTTATAATTGAAATAAAATTTTGATTTAGATTCATAAAAATTACACCATATATAAAGGACTATATATCCCTCAATAATTTATAGGTAAGAAGATAGATTAGGCTTTTAATTTTCTTAAAATGGTACCGTTTTAGACCCCATTTTTTTGCATTTTATGCGATTATTGTGCTTGGAAAATCGTATTTCAGCGACAATTTTGTATGACGTCGTACAATTTTTATAAGATGAACGTAGAGCTGAATATATTATCTTTAAATTAAGATATTACTATGTTCTCACGTGTAATTGCTTTAAGTTAAAATGGTACCGAAAAACAGCGTGTTTTTGTAAAAATACGTAATAGCACCCTTAATATATTGAACTCATTCGTAAAAATATGTTTACCCTATTGACCCTCGCTTTCATCAATCGAAAAGGACATAAAATTGGACATCTGTTGCAAATATCTGCGCGCATACCTAAAGTCGAAATGAACCTCAGTTGTAAATGAATATATTATATTGAAATTGATTAACTCGTAGCCACATTAAGCGTAAAAAAATAAAAACACGAAGTGACGTCATTAGCAGGTGCTCGAATTTGTCTCGAGTTGCATTCAAGTCATGTTTAAAATTGCTTAAGGAAAGCCTGTTATATGTATAAGTAGATGTCCTATAAAATGGATTCTTTAGCTATCCTCTGGCATGCCAAAAAGAGTAATTGGAACATGTTTAACGAGACCTCGTGTAAAGTACTTGTATTATATTGTTTTATTTGGCACACGCTGGTCGAAAGTACAAAACATTTTTTTGCGCACGTGCCTTTCGATTTAAATGTAAATTTGCGTACAGGAAGAGTTTAAACAGCTCTTTCTAACTATTCTTATACGTAACAGGATAAGATACAACCATGGGGTTTTCCAGAATATAAAATGAAAGGCTAGATTCCGTTTTCATTGGGTTTTACGAAAGCGTTCTCTAAGCAGGAAGTTACAATTTTAACAATGAATATAATGTATTTCACATATGTATAAATCGATTACATGATGCGCAATGAATAGTAAATGCTAATACAACGCTCATAATATTTATTTTCATACCATAAACCAAGAGAGAAAGGTTGTACAAGATGTCAAGAGAAAATTATTAATTGTAAACTGACGAATTCGTAGGCTACCTGATTAATTATAGCTTCACAAAAACCTGTCCCGTTACTGTACAGGTGACAGGTGTATCTTGTATTACAGAGTTATCTAGCGGGATTGTTTCACCTGACAATGTTAATACTATGATTAAATGATAGTGTTGCCGCAGTTTTGGATGAAGGTTGCCAGCTTATGGATTCTTAAACCTTCTGCCTTGTGAAGTTACGATTTGTGAAGTGGATACTGTGCACTTTAATTTGAAATGTATATCGTGTTTCAAGTATTTTTTGGCGTAGAGAATTATAAAACGGCAAAGTTCTTAGTTGGTTTAGTAGTGCCCTTCTTATGACTCAGAAGTTTAAATAATTTACAATTAGGTATGACTTGATATATTATCACGCATAAAAAGGGGAATCGAATGTTGTTAACTTTGATGAAATATAAAACTTTCTATTCAATGTTTTTGCATACGATGCATTACACATAAAAATGTTTGAAGCAACCATCTGCCCAAAACGTGATCTCCGTGTAAAAACCGTATTAAACGCGATTGTTAGAACACAATAAGACCAGAAGCAAACAAACAATCCCTTAAAAATCCCTAAGAAATCATTAATTCTAAGCCTTCCTTGACATCTGCTCCTAGTTTCATCTTTTATAATTGATTCTTGCGTAAAAACTTAACCCTTTTTGGAGTCAAGACGAGGAGCCTTAAAGATTACAATGTTGCAGATGCATTTTAAAGAATTAAAATAAATTGAACGAAATATCGTTACGATTCCTTACTAAGAAATAATGTTGATATTTATACAATTTATTTTAATTTCTTTAAAAGGCAATGTGCACCATTTATCTGGTAAATATCATAAACTATGGGGGAATACATTTATTTGTTTAATATGTACTGTAATGCGTGCGTAAAATCGAGTAAAGCATGGCAGTTGAAAATTAATTAAGTCAATTTATGCTCAATAAACTATCATATAAAGATAATGTGACGTTTCCGTGACATTTCAGTCCTCCTTAGCATACATACACAATACATTGCTGCTTTTTTAACACAAATTACCAAACATACCAAATTTTATTAACAAGAGAAGACACTAGAATTTTCGACTCTACAAAGGCCCGGATCAATAAAAGAGCCAAATTAAAACGCCACTTGCAAACTACCCTTATTCTAGTAAAATAATTTAATAGAGTGATTATATCCCACTGTGAAATGACAACTTTCGGAGCAGCATAGTTTGTAGACCACCATCCGTGATGTCTCGATTTACGAGAATTAGCTAACTGTATGCGGGCATAGACAACGGACTTTTTTTAAACGTTTTTGACAGTTATTAAAAAGTTAACCAAACTTTTTGATTGAGTTTTTACAACCATTGTCGATTGTGCCTTTGTTTTTTCTGGTTTAAGAATGTTTTGAAATTATGTTTGGTAATAAGGCGGAGTTATTAGCGATTAAGATTTGTAAGTATTAATCAAAATTAAGTTGAAAAGCACAATTATATTAACAAATTGAAAAATAAACGAAAGTTTGAATAAAATAAAACGACAAAAAGTTTCTAAACACATTAAAAAGCTTTATCTTCAATCGATCTCCAAGACCCCAAATATTGTAGAAAATTTGAATGTCAATGTCAATGCATTCAACATTCAATTACGGCTCGTAAATATTATAGATAATGAGACCCCAAACTCGTTATTACAGTTTTGATAAAATAAATTGACTAAATTTATTACAGTCAAATCTAATGTCCCAAATAAGCAAGCACCTTGCCAGACCGAAAAACCGTGGATAACACGACAGGCAGGTGTAGGACAGGCTTTTTAATCACTTTGTATTCTGCTCTTAAACTAAGTAATTAAATGATTAATACGTATTTCATGCAGTTTTCGGATCAAAATTTAGTTATGTACTACTAAATATGGAGAAGAAAGAGTGATTCAATTAAAGTAACAATGAAAAAACAAAACTGCGTCTAAAACTATGTTTGTAGAAACTAGAAAGGGCCATTGCTCTACTTTTTGAGACGTTTTATATTAACGTATTTTATGACATATTTTATATATCAAGGATCAAGTTTAAAGCGTTATGTAATGAACTAAAAATAAACATTTATTTATTCACGATTGAGCAACAAATATCCAAACATACACACTTTCTCTATTAAACTATTGCGAAAATATGACATAAAAAAACTAAAGAACATATAAAATTAGGTCATACTTTTATGACTTTCAAACAAAACTATTTAGTAATCGGTGGTTCAACGTACCTACGACGTTTAGCGAAATTTGTTAATTTATTGCTTTGAAATCATTAATTAAACAGTATAGGTAGTAGTTAAATTTAAACGTAAATAAGTAAATAACTATAGGAAAAATAAAAAGCAACATGATTGCAGCTTAAAAATAAATTCCGAGTTCATTCCCTTTGTGAGCGAAAGTGTAATTGACCGATTGAATTACAAAGTTCGCGAACTGTCAAAATACCGAACAATTGATGCAACTTTCCCGCCCTTTATTAAATGGAACAGATTATAAATGGCGCCAAATACTTTATATTTTTATTTTTATTGTTCCAAAAAGTATCCACATTTTAATTTTATTCAGGCACATTTAATTGATAAACAACATTAAAGAATGTATGTTTTACCATAATTGTAAGACAGGCCTACGTGATTATTAAATTAGCGATTATGTAAAGAATTCGAGGGAATTGCGAAACAGCCCAATAATTGGAGATATGCGCCATTCATGTTATTTGTTAATGAGCTAAAAATAAACCCATTGAAAATTTAAGTCCCTATACAGTGAAATTAAAGGCTATAGTTATGAAAAGGTACCGAAATTGTTAAAATATGTTTGTGTGTTTTGCACACGTACTTGTCGGAAGGCAGTATGGCGGCCGCGGCGGCAGGTGATCATTGGCGCAGCTGCGGCGCATCCAAGGTTACCTCACCCCGCGCCAGCGACAATAGTGATGTACTGTCATAGACTAGTTTTGTTTTTTTTTATAAAACTTTTATTTTTTTATTGTTATCTATTAAGATTATATTATATGATTGTATTTAGAGATGGTGACTAATTTGTAATACTTGAAATATAAATTGATGATGATGATTTTAATACGAAAAAAAAAATGGGGCAGTAATTTTGAAACTAGTGTTTCTGACACTTTTACTTAGTCATGTATGAAACCCTAAATTTCAGGGTACACCAGGCATCCCTATTCGCACGTGGTGCGCACGCGCCGAGCCTTGTCCGATAATGTCCCAAGCACTTACTTGATCCTGACGCCCTCGAGGTCATTGCAATCCCGTTACACACCTTTATATTATGATCGTTTATTTTGTATGCGCGTGTGTTTAAAAGTATAGGCATGCTTCTATGAGCCCGATATAACCTAGCTATATTTAATTGGAGTAGCTCTTCTAGACTCTAGTAAAGGAATTATGGTGTTACATAGCATTCATCAGTTTTATAATATGTATGCTGGGCAATCAGAAGAAGAAATTATTGTAAAATCATTTAATATTCTTGAATAATTAATAGCACAATATCCCAAACTCTTCATCTAGTCAATAAAAGTTTTTTCAAATTTAGCACTCGCGATATAGCTGCTTTTAAAAGAAATTAAGATCGCCTATTTCACCACTTCGTTTGTTTTTACGTTAAAGAAGCCTATATAATTTACCTATGCTCTATCCGTTTATCAAAATACATCCAGATTCTACTAATAGCTTTTAACTAATCATCATAACATATATTATTATCAAACGTACCTATTACTTTCGCAATTATAATATTACTATGTATAGATTTCATACTATTTCTATATACTACTCATGTTATTTACTCCGTTTTATTTATACAGGCTTTAAGTAAAGTGCAAGAGAATCGGTAACGATTCTGAGTTTTGTCAAGCGTGCATAAGGCGCCAGCCGGAACGGGGACACACGAGTTACTTGGACTTTTCAATCATTTTATTTATATAAGTTTTAAATTAAATTATTAATGTAAAACTGTCTGATATTAAAATCGATAGAATTAATAAATTTATTTGTTCTTCAAGATTGTTTTTTTTTATTAATAACTCTCTTTAAGGCTTTAAAGAACACCCAACGCAATGTTTTAAATAGAAAAGTATATCGATTCCATCATACTGTATCAAATTTAGGAGAATTTCAAGTCATGTTTTGGTTTAAGAGGAGGCTCCCTAACATAATTTCTGGCACTGAGAGACCGGTTACGGTACTAGACGCTAACACAGCCGTAATAAAGTTGAATATCGCGTGCGCTCTTTGATCACGTTCGAGCTCGAAAAGTAAGTCTCAATTCTTATTTCGTTTATAACTAAAGTAATAATTGATCTAGAGAAAAAATATCTTGGGATTCGATAGTAAACTCTATTTTCTTACTGTTAACATTTATTTTAGACATAAAGTCCAAGTAAATCTTTAAAAAAATGTAATAATCCTTAAAAAAGGCATAATTTTTGAATAAAAAATGAATCGAGCGAAAATGTTACAATTACGTAACTGTCTTGTACATCGAAAGAAAAAGACCCAATAAATCATATACTACAGTTCCATTTTGATTGTATGTGTGCCTGTTTCAGAATATTAATGCAAATTCACATAAAATTTAGGGAGCCTCCCCTTAATGTAAAAAATACCGTATTTTATTAAATAAACTGAGCTCTATTTTGCAGACATTTTTAGTTTTAATTCCATCAGACGAAAACATACATAAAGATTAAAAACCAGGAAGAGCAACGCATAAACTCATTCATTTGGTGGTATTGATTTCAATTCGAATATTTTTGCTAACCTCTCAACACTACAAAGATAAACGAAGAGATAACCAATAAAACCTTGGATAGATTTCTAATGAATTTTATGCTCTATTCTAAAGGAAATAAATCGTTCGAATTAAAATTCGACAAACAACGAAAAGATAAAAATCATCACGCATAGATTTATGCCAAATTTCATTTAAATATTAATTTAACACAGTATAACACAACGGAGCTATGTATTACGTTATGCTAATTCTAACCTTTTGCGGATAAATAAAATTATTGTAAAAGATGTAAAACAAGCATGTTACATGTCCTTAATATCGTTTTATACGAGATCTTAGTGATTAAATAAAGACTTTATTAGTGCCGAATTCAAATGATAAGATGTCCCAAAGGCCTTCGTCGCGATATTCATACATTTCATTAAAAATTATAATTTTTTAACGAAAATTCAAAGACTATTTGTAAAATATACATAATTACAATCCTTATCACAGATATATGTATTATTGAATATTGCAAAACATATAAAACACATTTAACTGCTTTGTTTTATGTATGCCTCTATGAACCCGTTTTTGAGTTGAGTAATAATAAAGAATATACGGACATTTATTCATTCCTTCGGTCAATATACTCGTATAATTTAAACTATTAAGCAAATATGAAATAATAAGTACATATAAAAAATAATAAATCTATAAGCAATTTTTACGAGTAATATTAATAAATAAAAAAAAGTCCCTTTAGCTCTTGAGTTAATCGCAAGGTAAACGCCAACTTCCTACAACAGCGTTATGGCCGGTGGCCACGATAACTGCGTGCTTTATGGGAACCCCCCTTAACTTACAGTTACACTCAAAGTCGCACTCAAAACGGTCAAGTAATGATCCACCAAGAGCTTGCTGAAAGCATGTCGCTTGAAAAGAAATAAACAAAATGGCAAAAAGGAAAAAGAGAGAGAAAATATATTTATTGAAAAATGTAAAGCTAGATAACGTTAAATATTATAAGCTCTATATTCTAAGCTCTTGTAGAGATGCTCAAATGATACCCGGTTACCCATCAACACTGTCTTGCGTTATATTCTTAGCTTGTAGATCGTTTGCTTTTGACTACATTTCATCAGCTTCTCGGAACAGATTTTGCAAATATCTTCGATAGCAATCGAACACAGAATTCCAGCTTAATTAAGTTTCAATTTCATTTGCTATCTATCCTGCGTGGTGAAAAACATATTTTTAAAACAACCTTTTTACTATACCAGCCTGTATGTACCAGCATGAATCACTTTCAACGCAATCGAAAACAAGAAGAAAACGATCATTTCAATCTGCATCGAGATAAAAGTTATCTTCTATCTTTTCCACATTATTACAATTTAAATTTAGTTCAAAATCTTTATAATTCTGTTCTTAATATAGATAATTGCTTCTCAAATGCATACTTTACACAAATTGACAAGCTACATGGATTCTTCGTGTATCCGCCTATTTAAGATTATATCTCGACTTGTTTTTTTATCATTTAAATTAATCTGTGCATTTGTTGACGAAATTTAACATATTAATTACATTTCAAAGGAAAAATACTGTATTTAGCATTCGTTATAAAGCTTAATCCTATAGGTATATTTATACTAGCGGTCCGCCCCGGCTTCGCCCGTGGTACATATGAAAAATAGATGTTGGCCGATTCTCAGACTTACCCGATATGCACAGAAAATTTCATGAGAATCGGTCCAGCCGTTTCGGAGGAGTATGCAGACTAACATTGTGACACGAGAATTTTATATATAAGATATTATGTATCTATTCTTATACATTTGACTAATGTATTACTTAAAACGATTTGCATCAAACATGAAATAATTTGTTTCGATAATAATTGCTGGTTCGATCATCAATTAGAACGAAGAGTTGATGATGTTTTGATTATATTTTAGCTTTAATTTGTGTGTGTCATTTACAAATCTTCAAAATGTTTATCCATTTAGAAAGGTTGTTCATTTTTAATCCACTTTTTACCTCTGAAATTATTACAATTGTAAGACCAGAAAATTCAAATCCATACAAGTAAGTATATTACATAAAATGATTTCTATTTACTCGTAATAATATTATTAATATTTGCACATGTAAAACAATAGCTAATAATCGCTTCTAGGATGCTCTAAGCGAACGAAAGTATGCAGTTAACAGTGCCGGTACTCCTAACAACATAGTAAGAGTTCCAGGAACGTTTAAACCGCATTCAATTTTAGATCTTTTATCTTAAACATTAAGGTAACATTTCCTTTGAAGGTATATGGTGAGAATTAGTCGCATTAGCGCCGGTGTTTTTACGTGCAATCTTTACAGGATATTGATAGATATTACTCGAAGAATGTTATGGATTCTTTGTTGCTTTAAAATTATACGCGTAATTCATATACAGTTAGTTGATGTCAGTTTTTTTGTCATATCTTCTTCAATAATGATAGTAGGATTGCGTATTAAGAGGTATTTATTAGATGTTAGTAATTGTTTATTGTTTGTAATTACATACTACATATTAGATTCTTACCAGTTACCACATTTAATATTGTTTATTTTATCTTATATTGGATGTTTCGCCTTTTTCTACTCTATGGATGTAGATGAAATTTTCTCTGTGTATTTAGTCTAAACACAGCCTAAACAATTAGGCTCAAAATCAAATCTAGTTTTTAATTTAAAATTTCATGGAAAAATTAAAGAAAATTCCGTACAAAATCCTCATAACTGTAAACCATAACACTAAAAAAGCCAACTATCTCACCAAATATCGAACCCCGGTTAAACAATTGTAAAGCGACGGGCACACAATGCAGCCAAATTAAATTCGATATTGGGATAACAAAACGAATAAAAAGATAGACAATACGATAGTGTCAGACTCAGCATTACAGTCTGTAAACACCTTTATACCCAACAAAGCTAGGGCAGCTGGTATTGACGGCTATATTAACGATGATAAGATTATTATGTTGATTTTAAAATTTGATATCGTTAGTAAATCGATTGAACTCGACACCTTTTCGTGGACGGGAATAATAATTAAAAGCTGGACTTGAGAGTTGAGTTGTTAATATTGACATCTGATTGAATCGAAGTTAAACAGAATGTGCATAATCTTTTATGTATAAAATATATATAAAAAAAATATTTTACTGCTAAAATATAGCATTAGAGTCTGCTGAAAATGTAACTCAAATTTTCCCAAAAATTAATAATACGGGTTAAAATAAATATGAATTAACTATGTTTTATGTCACTCCGGAATAATGTAGGTTTCTGCTATTGATGTAATTTTTCCTATCCATAATTTCGTAGCCTATTAATTTCAAATAAACAAACAAACAATCAAATCTTTCGCCTTTATTGCAGATGTGTATATCATCATTTTTATTCTCATGACGTATTTAGCTACTAGAAAAATAAAATCAGACCAGACGTGGCTGTGGTATTGAGATAGATTATCTTTTAAAAATATCCTAATATTAAAACCAGAAATTTCTAGCTCCGACTTTAGTCGAGACAAAAATAAAATTTTGTCTGGCACAAAATATAATTTTAATAACATTTTTTGTACTCATTTATACATTTTAATGAAGCTAATCTGTAATTGATTAATTATTAAAATAGACCTAAGTTAAGCTGATATAACATAATCTTTCGGATTAAATAATATAAACATATATCAGTTTCAATTAAAAAACAAAATTATGCACATAATTTTGTTTTTTAATTGAAACTGATTAAAAAACACAAAATATGTACTTCAGAAAAATCTAAGAATATGATTAAATTGGCGGAATTTTCCCTATAACAATATACCTAATCGAATAATTTTGCTAAAATTTGCTTATATTAAAATTTCGAGATTTTTTGAAGTAAAATTTTTTAGGCGCGTTGAAAGTAAAATGTCAAGGTCGCGTCATGGCAATAACGTCACGTCATGGAATAAAGCAATATTTTTTTATGTTTGAATCGTGCCAAAGAAGTTTCACCTCTGACACGTGTGCTCAGCACACACGCTCTTTTTTATTCTTAGAGCATTTCAAAACATTTTAGACCACGTGTATAATTGGAAACATCTTGAATAACTAGAATGCAATGACGTCACTACATGGCATGCAATGTTTTGTAAATACAATGCGATACAATTGATATTCGGTCATAAACAAACAAATGCTTGTGACGCAGAGTGTTTCTGAAAATGTTAATAATTGTTACATTTAGTTTGCTGTTAAATTCTTTGGTACACATTAAACATGTATGTATGTATGTATATTTAAAGTAAGTTCATAGCAAATTATTTCTTGGATCATGGGTTAGGAATGGTTTATTAGTAGGTATCTACCTATTGTGTAAAAAAGAGCGTGTGTGCCGAGCACACGTGTCCGAAGTGAAACTTCTTTGGTAAGATACAAAAATAGGTACAAAAATTGTCGTCTTACTCTTACTCCATGACGCGACGTTGAAAGGAGACTATTTTTTGTGGGCCCACCAAGACTCGGTAACGTATAGTCATAAAAAAAAACGTGTATAAATATAAAATTATATTATGAATTTTGTAACTTCGTTGTTTTAGAAACGAAACCGGAATCATGAAATCGAATTAAAAAGCCTTATTTTGATATCATCCCTGTTGTAGTGCTGTCTACAAACCAAGAACAATGGCCAACATTAAAAAAAACTGAAACGAAACGTTTTTATCGATAGAATGAAAATAAAACCAAAAAGCGAAAAAAATTGCCTTCAATAAACCACTTTAGAAACTGTTTTTATTCTTATTTATATGGAAGAATATGATTGATAGCGATTTTAAATCCTGTCATTTATCAAATAAAACAATTTGTTTCTACTCAGCTAAAAAAATCCGTGTAACGAAACGTTATATCTATTGGCTGCTTTGACGGAATATGTCAGATTCCTCCTGTCGTAGCCCCCTGCGTCAATGTTTGCAATGAATGTAAACAATGTTTTTTTTACCTATTTTAAAATGAAATTGCTACAACTTATAAGCGTTTAATATTACAATTGAACATGAATAATAGAATAGCTGTGCAAATGGATACCTATCCTAATATTATGTACCTACTCCTAGTCATAAAATATCACGTACCTAAATACCTACCTACTTAACTAATAATTTCTTATTGAATCAGTTTTCCCAATCGCTAAAATCGCATCAAGGTCCAGAAACTTGAGGTACACCCACTTATATCTATTTTCTATACTATTTTATAACCAAATCGGGTCTCTGTGTTAGTGGTACCTTCGTTGTGTCCGATTTCCGAGCTTGGAATCGTGACAATGTACCTATTTAAATTTTTTCTAATATTTATTTATGCATTTATTTAAATATATTGTACCCAATGATTCGGATGGGTCACACAAGACAAATCGCTCATTATCAGTTAGTTTTTATGTAGTAATGAGGTGAATGTTTGCACATCGTATTTCTAAAGATTCCGGTTAAAACATGTAAAAGTAATGTTACCACTGTAATCTAGGGACTTCAAGGAACAAATTAACACACATTTCATTAATATACGCTAAGAAATTGAGGTGGGCCTATTCTCCAAACAAAAAAAATGGTCTCCTTTTACTCTCAACGCGCCTAATGAAGTTTCACTTCAAAACTGATATTTTACCTTACCAGCATTTTAATATTTATTAACATCGATTGCCATTAAATAGTCATAATACTCTTTAAACGCTTCTTGCAAAACATCAGATAAATCTAATAGTCCGTGTATAGGCGTGATTTATCCATAAAACGATCAAATTTTATTATTTTACTGCCTCCAGCGGTTCGGCAATTAAACGTGTCACACAATGCATAACAATTATGAAGGTGTTATGAATACATTAATATAAATAATCGTTCTAGTCTCACGGCAAATCATCATTAAAATAAAGCCGGGTGTTCAAGGCCGCTTTTTGCGACATTAACACATTTCTTATCGTTCTATCAGATTCACGATTTTATATTGTAAACCTGACCTTATATAGATTCGGTTATCTTTGACATCAAAAATAATTTTCGTGTCTTATGTATGCAGACGGATGTTTAAATGGCGTGGATTAGGATTTTGGGTATTTCTGTTTAATTATATATGATGTTAGGCCACAAGGCCTATTCATACAACAGTCAAATATGTAAAAATGGCATGGCATTTCATAACTGGATATATTTATAGTGTCTGGCCGATTAGAGGATAAAGATTTCAAATAAATAATGTAAAACATGTTACATATGAATAGATATTTATACTTTATTAAAATCATTACATTTTCATCATTTATTCTTAATATTACTAAACTAGCTGCGCCCCGCGGTATCTCCCGTGTGGCTCCGCTCTTGTTGTTCTTAGCGTGATGATTATAGCCCTTCCTCGATAAATGGGCTATTTAACACCGAAATAATTTTTCAAATCGGACCAGTAGTTCCTGAGATTAGCGTGTTCAAAAAAACAAAGAAACAAAGTCTTCAGCTTTATAATATTAGTACAACAAAACATTTCCGTATAAAGTTTGTATATTAAAGAAAAGCAATGATTATGTACAATGACACACTGTTTAGATTTGATTAGGTACAAAATAGACAATAATGAAATAATTGCAAAGTATCTAAATGCTAAGTTAAATCTTGCCCATAATTCAATTTAACTTCATCTGAAAAACTCACAATTTCAAGCTAACTTTTTAACGTAGTAACGAAAAAAATAGTACAAAATATTTTGTGTCATCTTCATTAATTACACTAATCTTATAAAACATAAGCATAAAAATTAGGTCGGCCATTCATTTATATTTCTAAAGTTCAAAATTGTTACGTCTTTAAATAATTAATCTTTCCATACTAATTGAAAATGCAATACCATAATCAACGGCTCATAGTTTGTAATCACATAAATTACATGATTTAGAGTTGTTAATCTGTTACTTAGTATCTAATTACAGTCTAGACTTAGAACTGCTCTAATGTCCTTAATGTGCCCGTTATATTATTTTGTTAAATCTTTTTTACAATGCGTCATTATGACTAGACTAAGAACATGTAATTAAAACAATGAATCAATCTGATTCGTTTTTTCATACACATCTGCAAAAGAGGAAGGATTTTTTAAGTGAAACTTCTTAAGGCGTGTTGAGAGTAAAATTACAAGGTCGCGTCATGGCCCTAACGTCACGTCATGGAGTAAGGCGACGATTTTGGTATCTTTGTATCTTGCCAATGAAGTTTCACTTCTGACACGTGTGCTCGGCACATACCCGCTTTTTTAATCTGAATTTGAACTAATTATTTGCATAATTAGATTGTTTTTATTAGTAGAGCTCTTGACGAATGGTTTATAATATTGAGTATAGGAATTTTTTTGTAAGTAAAACAGCTTTTTTTTAATCTTTTGATAAACTTAAGGAAGATACAAATTGCACAACATTGTTTATTATAAAGGCTATTTTCATAAAAAAAAACACGTCAGATAAACTAACTTGTTTAATTTTTTCTATTTCCAAATTTTTATAATTTTTCCAATAACGATTACAGAAATAAATTTAGAATAAATTAATTGTTTTAAATTAATAATAAAATAGATAATCGGTTGATTTTATTTAAAATTAGATAAATATCGTTGTTTTTATCAAGAGATAAAATCATTATGACGTAAATGACATTTACTTTTTATGCATATTATAAAAGTCAATTCATTATAATTTTATTATTATCAATATAATGTATATTTCTACTTTTTTAATGTCTGAACTAATTATTTGCATAACTGTTTAGATAAATATATATTTAGTTACATGTAGTATAAATTAATTTCTGGAAATTTGTTTTGCTAATAGCTACTACAATTTCAAATCAGATTTTATTTGAGCATATAATTTGTTTTTTTGGAGATATACTAATTCTAATGAAGATTTTTTCATGCTATTTCTTGCTTAAATTCGAAATATATTTATTTATTCCATATTAAAATCGAATAAACTTAAATTTCGTGTATTCTTAAATTAAATAAAATATTTCAACAAGGATAATAAAAAATAATTTACGTAAGATAAACTAAACCAAATTGTAGCAAATAATATCCAAAACATAACAAAACAACAAATATAAAAACTCTTTATGTTACCTAACATAACAAAAATGATTCCCGCTAACTAACCGTCAACCAGAAAATTTATAATTAAAACAATTGCAAATCACAAAGGATCGAACGCAAAACAATGTTATAACAAGTCATAATAAAATTGTATCCTACATCTGCCGTTTGGCTCCCCCTTACAACCCCTGTAACCAAAGTCACCTGTCGAACGATTTTGTATTTTGATTTTGACTTACTTTTTATTCATTTTGAAAGTGAATTTGCAAGCTACACCTTTTGTGATGCGGTATATTATTTGTTTGTGTGAGTATCGTTTGTAGGGAATATTGTATCAATTGTTTTAAATAAACAAAGTTTGGCATCAAAAGTTTCTGGAGCCCTTGCTGTGTTGAGATTAGGTACGGAGGTTTTATGGGTAAATTACTCATGCTTTCCGCTTGCCTTTTCTTCTAGCATCTAGTTCATAACTCTCCTTTGACATAATTCCTTGGAAAAGCAAATATCTTGATGTCCCGGAAACAAAAAGTTGGATATTCTGATTATCTATATTGGGCTACTATGGTGGCCAAACCCTCATAGGAGGTCACTATAAATTCGTATGGGCAGCAAAACATGGGCTGATAAATTAATCTATAGATACCTACTGAAAAGTCGGCTGTATGTCCTCATCGTACAAAACGCACGTTGTTACATTTATAAACTGTCGGCTCTATGCCCTCGTTGAACCAAACGTAGTACACGTTATATACAGTTTATTTACTGACCTTAGAGAAATAACTAAAATTGCAGAAAATTACCAAAGTGCATAACCCTGCACTGAAGCTCTACCTCACGTACAAAAGGATAAGTGCAGTTCTATGTACATTTTCCTTAACCCGTTTGAAAATCGTACTACAAGACTACAAGTATTGAACGAAGTAATTACGTGAATCGTTTGTTTTTTATTTAGGGTGAAAGCTGACTCTGCATGTTAACATGAGCTATTAACACTAACAATTGTCTCGTGTTTATGGATTTGGGGTTATGTGTTAATGCCTTAATCCTTTTAACGACTACATGGAGAAATGTTGATTGTTGAAAGAACCTTTGGAGAGTATACAAGATTTACATTAAACTAGCCGTGGCCCGCGGTTTTACCCGCAGTGCTCCGCTCCTGTTGGTCTAAGCGTGATGATATAATATAGTTGCTAGCCTTCCTCGATAAATGGGCTATCTAACACCGAAATAATATTTCAAATTGGACCAGTAGTTCCTGGGATTAGCGCGTTCAAACAAACAAACTCTTCAGCTTTATAATATTAGATCAGATTACTAAGCTGGATGAAAGACCTACTACGGTACGACCTACGATGAAACAGAAGATAGTAGTCATCAAAATATGGCTTTACAAACGCAGAGACATCAAATTCTAATCCTTTTGCTAATTTCACAGCAGCCACTATTCTCAATCGTTAACACTAGGATAAGAATATTGAATAACATTATTAACTAATAGTTTATACCAGATATTTAGTACTGATAAAATATTCTATGTTTTTGTATAAGTGGTATAAGTGTGTCAAGCGATCAAAGCACTAAGGTGTTTAATAAAAAGAAGTAAATAAACAAAATTAATAAAGCCATTAAAATCCAGCTTAATGCATTCATGTCATCTGTTACAGGTGTAACTATAGATTTAATATTCATAGATCGATAAGTACTTTGTTGCACAGTTGATGGAAGAAAACATATAAATAAGTAGATTGGCTGATATTTCTGACATTATGTCGTTCTTTTTAATTTAACATGCTTATTTGTAGGAGTGTTTATTAATATTATTTTACAGTGAAGACATGGTAATGTAACAATATGAAGACCATTTTAATAAATAAGATTTAGTAAAACAGTATTAAGATAAAACTCTAATTAAATGGCTCTACATCTAGTTTTTAACGATAGTTTTCTATAACATGCATAAAAACGAGCATATATTTAAAGATGGATGTTTTACGCGACCCACACTTAAAAATTCTAGTGCGTACGTGCTAAAGCCAGCACTAAACAATAACCCATACACATCCATACAAGTCGAATGAAATCGTGGGAAAACAATTCTATATAATAAAATGTTGCGATCCGCTAAGCGTTTGTCGAGGAATGTAAAGGATTATCTTCATATAATAACAATGCTTATTGCTTATGTGTAACGGGCGATAATCCTGTGTTACTCGTTCGTCTGAGTAACTAAGTGTTGAGGAGATACGGGCGCGATTTCATGTAGCATCCATTAATAAACAAATTGATAAGGCTGCGGTTACGTGTCGAAGAATTACCTAATTTAATGTAAATCAATTTGATAGTATTTGTATTCGTAAAATGCATCAATTTCATAGCATTTAGTTTTATCATTTATGACTACACTTACCTACCTAAGAAAGTGTTATATTGCCCGGGACCGACATAAAAACATTAGAGAGGAAGGACCCTTAAAATAGACTTCATGTGGATTGTTTGTGAATATAGCATGAAATTGTTACAACTATTTTAGCATACAAAGCATTCATTATATTTATGACGTAACTAGAAATCACAAATACAAATGTGTAAGACCTAAAAACGCGGAGTTTTCATGCGAATTTCGTTCCGTATGTATGTCGATCACTGCGGATTTAATGTAGACCATCATTATCGATAAGACACGCGCTAATTTTACTTGCAGTATGACGGCTACCGTGATTTTGTACGCGGCAAGGAACTTTTGTACTTAAATATTTTATTCAGTTTTGACAAAGGAATGTAGCGTGGTATAACATATACTGTATAACTAAGTTTTATGTGTAATTTGAGAAAAATCTTTTTTATTATAATAAATGTAGCTTTACCTATTATTTATTCTATTGGTTTTCAGATATAATATTATAGGAAAGTATTTTAAGTCATAATTATTACAAATTGACAATAATTATTGTAAATTATAAAAAAATATAATTTAAAATAATATCATTTCATCGTAACACAGATATGTACATCCAAAAAAATATTCTTCCGTCGTCGGGGCGTGGTAATGGCACCGTCAACCACTTACCGTCAAATAACATAATTCAATGACAATTGTTTTATAATGAGCGGCCTTCTGATTTGTCAATGCCGAATAATGATCATCAGTAACTCATGAATCATTTTATAGAAGCACTTAGTTGTTAAATAAACAATCTTTATTTTTATTGAGTTATTTAAAAGCCCGCCAAAATGTTTTATGTGTATAATTTATCAAAAAGGAGGCAAAGGGTTATGGATATACAGCCTTACTTAAAAAAAACAATGACTGCTGCACTCAGACTGCAATAAAAATTTGCCGCGGTTTTTATAAAAAATGAAATAATTGCCTATTATTTTTTTTAAATTTCTCATTAATATCCTGTCTTTGTCCCTAATAACTGATGATTTATTGCATAATTTGTCTTTTTCAACGGCAAATTGATCAATTTCGTGTAAATTGACCAATTTTTGTCAATGTTTAGAAGCGGCCGCGGCGTGTAATTTTAAATAGTTTTAAGTATTGCTTGTTTGGGAAGGTCGAATGCAATTTTTATGTAACTGTGTGAACTTAGGAATAAGTATTTACACATTATATACACATTTATTTATTTAAGGACACTATATTACTGTGTTTATTTCCTTAATTTGAAATTAAAGAGGTATATTACAGTAACAAAATAACACGAAACAATACTACACGCAATTGACGAATCAATCAAAATTTTTATAAAACTTGACAGTTATCTAAAAAATTAGTCATAGACAAAACATTTTTTAATATAAAAATAACACAGATACAACAGATGCGCTCTATGATTTATGGCGAACTTTTTAATGGATTTTCGAAACTTAAAAAATCAAACCATGTGGGATTCTGTCACGTCATACTGTCACTCGTTCTAAATGACTAAAATGAAATATTATGTTGAGAATGTATCATAATTATTTTTAAGGTATTTTTGTACCTACTTAAATTTAAAAGTACATAGGTAATACAAAAAAGAACAAGTTTTGATTTTTATTTACCAGTAATCTTACTAATTTAATCAATGCCCGTTACGTTTTTGACAGTTCATCTTACAGTCCAGCTTAAATCTATCAATATGTGCTACGATTTTACACATTTCAATACATTATTAGAAATGCGTCTCCATACTAAATTACCTCCTCAATCGTAATTATATTCCAACTTGTTCCATCACTAGCTGAATAGAACTGCACTAGTTTATGTAGAAATAAAAAAAAACCATCATGGCTGCACTTCCGATCTTTTATCAACACAGCTGCATATGGCACGTGCTGGATTTGTTGTGTCGTTGATAAAAATTATACGATATTTATTTTATTATTTAGCTGAGTTAATAGTTTTGTAAATATAGAATATCCTGATTTATCAGCTTTGTACATGGACCCTTGGAAATATTAAATCGTCGATTTGGTTATAACACATGAATTTATAAAACGATAATAATTTTCTCTATGCAATATATAAATACATTTTCTAATAGCTGTATGCATGTTGAATTTTAATTAATTTTTAAGTGGTTTGATTTAATTTCATATAACGGCGCATTTACATCAAACGAGCAAATGCTCAATCCTGAAACAGGCGTAGAGCATTCTTTCGTTGTTGTTGTGCGTTCGTATTTTCTAATACTGAACTAGACTGGATACGAGTTTCGTTTATACTAAAAGACTCTTGACTTGCTCTTGCTCTTGCTCTAGCTCTAGCTCTTGCTCTTGCTCTTGCTCTTGCTCTTGCTCTTGCTTTTGCTCTTGCTCTTGCTCTTGCTCTTGCTCTTGCTCTAGCTCTTGCTCTTGCTCTTGCTCTTGCTCTTGCTCTAGCTCTAGCTCTATGTTCGTCTGATCTAAATGCACCGTAAGAATGCACAATCCCCACTATTTCAACATATCGTCCATTTATCTTTGAATATCTTCCAAATAATACTTACAACGTACAAGTAAAAGTACAATTAGGTATGCACACAAATTTTTATTCTTATTGCATTATGACCTACGGTTTCACCTCATACTTTAGAAATCCGATGTTTTGCTGTTCACGTACATGGAGCGAGGCTAATTAAACTGCCTTATTCTGTATGCTATGTAGATATGATATTGCGAAGTTATTACTTGCATAAAACTATGTTTTATTAGGCTAGCTGTTGCTCCATAAATATTTTTATGAATTCTGGTATTTGAAGAATTTTGATGGTTCTTTTTATTAATTATAGTTGGTATAGTATGCTTTGATTTGTTATTTGTGAAAAAGTGAGATTAAAAGTAATTTCCCTAATCAAGAAGTATTTTTTTATTGCGTTCATAAACTTACTATTTCTACATTGTTACATATTGTAGTCGTTTATTGCTACGACCCATACATTAGACACAAATCATTCACATATTTTTCTTATCACATATTAAAAGAAGCAACAGTCTGCGTCTCAACTTTTGATGATAAACACCCTTTACAATCAAAACTAAATTACATTTAAATACGAAGATTAAAATTAGTTGATGATATTTAAAAAACATTTCATAAAACTAGCCTCATCCAGAATAAGCTTTCGTTCTGTAGGTCAGGTCATAGTGTAAGCTTCAGCCAATCACTTTCTCTATATGCCATTACTCAGCATCTCACATTGACCATAAACTAAAAATTACTTTTTATATCCATAATACAAAAGAGTTTCTCTTAATGTGATTCATTGATTGTTATCTTTTTATTTAATCGATGACGTTTATATTAACTTGTCTATTCCGTTACGGATTTAAAATTAAAGATAAATCACACGTCTTTAATCCTATCGTATTGTAAATGTGAAAGTTGAATTTGTTTGCATATTTGTGTGGCACGTCGAAATGATTGAACTTATTTTGATTAATTTCGGCATAAGTGAGTACTGTAATACGTTATATGTTATATTGCTCGTAAAGAGAACATAATAATTTATATGCTTCTTTAGTATTCTTTAGAATAAAAAATCACCTGTTACAATAACGAATAGATGTCATAAACATGTAACAAACATAAACCTTTTATAATTAATGTTCTACTTATTTAAGACATAATTGTGTGAATAATTTAAATATGGAGCTGTCCTTACAAAAACTTCCATTTGAATGCAATTTCACGGTCCGGCCTCACTCAATAGGCCTTTTGTAATTAGATTCCAATAATGGCAACTAACCTCTAGACAAAACGTTAACCCTTCACAACGAATCGAAAATAAAAGAGTGACATCACCGTCTGTCGCGAATGGCGCACAGACTGACCTAAAAATAACTGAAAATAATCTGCCATATGTACACCAAAAAACTTCAAAACAGCACGCGAAGCAAAAACCTAATGCGACCGATAAACATCTCAAAACGGAGTGCTTGTGAAAAACTTCGCGGAGTTCCACATTTGACGCAGTTACAATTTTAAAACTGTTTTTCAACGTGCTGGCTGCGGTCTCATCTGCTTAAAACGGAACGCAGCGAACCATAGACACGAAAGACGTTGATAAAAAAGCAATGAAAAGGGGTAAAAGAGCTCTTCCCTCGAATTTCAAATTCGAAGGGTTAATATTGGTACAAAAAATGGAATCTTTTTAAAATTTAAGTTGTACGTGGCCAGGTGTTTTGTAATTTGGAACGTCTTACCGGAAATCTGTGGCGCATGTGTCTGTGCAACCCGTTCGTAGCGGAAACAGCGCATCCCTTCTTTCGCGCTCTTATTTCAAAAAGTAACCCCTTGGTAACATTGTTTTATTTCTTTGCATAACCAACTTTTCATTTTATTTGGATACGATTTTCTTGGAATCAAAGCAACTGCAAGATTGTTGTTTTTACTTAACTGATGATTGCCTTTGCAATTTGAATTACTTTAAATATCGTATTATCTGCATAATCTCTAACCACGAACTCTACTTTAGCATAATCATTTACTATCTAAAGAAAACTCTTCAATATGGGAAACATAATTCGACTAAGTTATACCACTCACCAATCACCACCAACTAACTTCTAATATATTATATAATGGAAGTAATTAGGTGATCGTTGAATAATAATAATTATTTTATTTATTTTTATTTTAAATTCTCAACAAAGAATACATAGTTTGAAAATTCTTAATTCTAAAATTGCTTATGACAGTAAAATCATTTATGTTGTACTTACAATGATCATGTTACAAATATATTTTAGACATTTTAATCAAAACAATTGTTACTTATTCTTAAAATATATAAATTAAAAATCCATGTCATTAAAACCATAAACAAAGTAAACGATATCTATGATAATCTCCATTGAAGTAAAATCACAGTGTACACAAAGAGATTTCTTCACCACCGTGGGAGATAACGTTATCAATGATAGATCGAGTGTCACTGACCCCATTGATCTTACCGACGTTTGAACTTTGATTGACACTGCTACTGTAAATATTGGAGACAAGAATTATGGAGGGAAATCAAATTTCGGAGTTTTCTTTTGTTGCGTCTTAATGGCTGCGAACTGCGAAAGTAACTCTGTCTGTCTGTCTGTCTGTTACGCTTTCCCGCTTAAACCTCTCAACCGATTTTGATGAAATTTGGCACAGACAATCTTAAGACCCTGAGAAAGAACATAGGCTACCGTTTATCAAACCACCACGCCGTCGAAGCCGCGGGCGGAAGCTAGTAAGTTCATATGGCGGGAAGTTTGATGCTTCAGCTATTAAGTACTTGCATACATTGCAGTATATTATATCTAAGTAAGAGATAGGTATTAACTATTATGTTTATATAACCTCAATATATAACATAAATAATAAAGTAATTCTAAGTATGCATGTAAAATAAGAAAGTACCTACTATTGTTATAATTCCATATTTTTGGACAAATATTTTATGGGTATGCAATCAAAATATAGTAGTAAAACATCAGCGCGAGGAATGTTTCTTAATTTTGGATTTCATAAGAAATAATAGATAATAATTAATTAACCTTTTGCTAACGTAGAGTGCTCTACTAAACCCCTAAATTAAAATTACTGAAGAAAACTATAACCTTAACTTGGGCGAAGGACACAGGTTACTTTTTACCCTGAAAACTAACCTGAATGATAAATTAATAGCTATGCTAATGGGCTGAAGCTGAAAGTTTACAAAGCGGTATAAAACCTACTTCGTCGCTACTTAGTATAAAGCAAAGTTGATGTATCTGTCTTTCTCTATTTAAATCTTCGCAACGGATTTTGAAGCGGTTTTTTAATAGATAGAGTGATTCAAGATGGTTTTAGTATATAATTTCAAAAGTTTAGACAAAGCGGGCGAAGCCGCGGGTAAAAAGCTAGTTATAAATAAATACATAGTAAACTTGACATTTACTAAAGGTTTACAAATGATTCAGTCATCGGGTACATGTCAGTCGTTACACGATGTTTTCGTTGAAATCCAGGCAGAGTTTGGGCAAGTATGCCGGTCAAATTGCATCATCAATGAGGAATCATCGTTCCGCTATATCCGGAATGTTAAAATTCAGAGAGTATGGTAAATCTTGTTTTTCTGTATTATAATTATCTCACGCAATGAACACGTCATTTTGAAAAGATGAATAATAAGCACGAGTAACTACACCAACTTAAAATATAAAACATATCACATTGAACATTATGTATGTTATCAACATTTTAACCATCATCAAAATTTTTAAATAGATATATTATTGGGTTTGTGTAAAACTCTATATATATAAATTTTCATAGGTTTCTTCGTAACTTTTCTCATGTTCGCTGTTTCTTTGAAATCTCCAATTTCATTCACGCAACGTTTTATTCCTCTCTGAAAACATACAGTAAAAGCTGTGAAAACAATGTTATAAACGAAATATTATGACGTTGTTTCTTAAAATACAAATGCACTAATTTAGTCGCCAATGTTCCTAAAAAATCTAATTAATTAAAGAAAAATCACATTTAATTCAAAGCAGATGAGTCGACTGAATCATTTTAAAGTATAAATACTTAACCCTTGCACGTAAATCATGGCTAAAGGGTCTGAAGCCGGTTAGTAAGGAGTTTTGATTTATACGTATTTTAAAATACAGATGACACGTGGCCTGAAAGCAATTATATTTTATTAAAATAACGCTTAGTAGAAATATGGAGACCTCAGTTCAACTTCTGATAGAGACTTGCAAAATGACAAGCCCGCATCCTAAAGCTATATTAATGTTTCCCATTTGATAAAATCGAAAAAAATGGTTGAAAATACGGACGAAGTACAATTCAAATCACAAATTACTAACCTTAAAAATCTTCCACTGGAATAGATTTGGCAAATCGAAAAATGGTAAGTAAGTAATTTGAAATGATACTTATACTTACTACCTATACTACCTACTACTTCATTTCACATAGAGACGAAGTACAGTTCAAATCATAAACTTTAAAAATCTTCCACATAACAGATGTAGGTACTGCACTTCAAACCTTTATCAATACATTTCACATACCTGTAGATTCCCATCGGCATATGATCGTCAGTTGTCTTCATATAACAGGTGGTACAATCTGTGCGTTTGCTGAATACGAAAAATAGAAAGAGAGGTAACGAAAGAGACAGACAATCTATCTTTCCGCTTCCGGCTAACCATCTGCTAGGATCTGTGGGAAATCCTGATTAGATTTAGCTTTTGTTTGGTAAACGTTGATAACGATGTTTTCATAATGCTTTATGCGATAAAACTGTGGATAAAATGTTATTAATCATGCATGTTTAACTAGATGTTTTAAGTGTTTAAAAGGCCGATATTTTGGGATTTAGATTCAAGTGTTTATAATTTTCTTTGTTATTATTAAATGTATTTTACCTGTGTGTGATTGTTTCGATCACGAAAAGCTTTTATTAAAATTGCTTTCTTTTTGTATTGTTCCGTATTGTACGATATCATCCACTGGCTAGACTAAGAGGAAATCAATTTTATATCAAACTAGCTGTGCCCCGCGGTTTTACTTGTTGCTCCGCTCCTGTTAGACTTAGCGTGATGATAATATAATCCGATATATAGCATTCCTCGATAAATGGGCTATATCTAACACCGAAATAATTTTTCAAATCAGACCAAGTAGTTCCTGAGATTAGCGCGTTCAAACGAACAAACTCATCAGCTTTATAATATTAGTATAGAAATAGTTAAGATATATTACTAGATACTATGTAATTACTTAAATGTATGTAGTACGTATGTATGTACACATACTGAATATTTCAACACGCTCTTACATAATAGAGTATTCTAATGATCCTTCTGTAACTTTGTTTATATTTAGTAACCCCTTCATTTAATCTAAATAGACATTCTTTTTATTCACTTCCGAAGCAACAAATCCTTAACAATATGCCATATGCCGTCAGCTATAAATAGAAACATAAAAACCATTCTTAATGAACATAATTCCCGTATAAAAGGGTTATTTAAAAATAACCGGCGCCGTTCGGAAGTATTCGTTTGGATTGGTGACTGAGGAATAAAAGTTATCGGTGTTGAGGTGAAATGTTTATTTTATTTATTTATTTAACACTTTATTAGTTGTACAAATATAGGAAAAATAGAGTACAACTAACTTGGCGGCCATATCACTAAGTAGTAATCTCTTCCAGGCAACCACGGTAAAAGGTAACGAGCAAAAAGATCACCATTGGGCATTGGCGTGTCTAGTCTATATGTACAGCAATGTCGGGATTGATCATTTGTTTGTGGTCACTTAAAATATAATTAAGAAGTTCATGTGGTAGTAGGAAGTTTGAAGCTTCAGCTATTAATTAGGTATCTAATTGAGATTTTAATTATTTATTTATTTATATAAGGCAGAGTTACAGGATATAATCCAAAAACATTTACATAAACTTACTAAATTAATTAATATTAAAATTACATCCCAATTAAAACTGCACACAACATTTAAATCAATACAATTACATAAAAATTGACCTATTTTTATAATAATATGTTTAATATTCATACAGACAGTCATATTTGTGATAAGTATTTCGAAGAGTCGTTAAATTATATGAAATAAATAGTAATAATTAATAATTATGATTGGATTATTTGGATACTTATATTTTCTTTTCTTTTTTATCTAATAAATATCTAAAAACCTCATACATGAAATTAGTAAGTATTTAATATTTATTTTTTATTGTTAAATCGAACCACAATTATAATCTAAAAATATCACAAACAATCCATGCCAGGTACTTGATCAAATTAAGACAAGAATAACCTCAGATCAAACAGTCAATTACACCGAGTCCATTTATAATCGTTTGTAAATGTACATTTTAATTGAATTAATCACACCTCAAGGAATACAATTATGTTGTATTCATCTGAACGAAGATGTAGTAATTTGTTAACTGTTATTGTAATTGTACAGGTTTTGTATTACAAGACATACTCTTTTTTTAAATAGCTGTATATTTGCTATAGTATAATGCTGATTGTGTAATATTTATCATATAAAAGTAGCTAAATATTGTTGCTTTGTACATTTTTAGAGATAAAAGAATTGGTAGACTCTATATAAGTACTTAGAGGCTCTCTATATCCTAGCAATTGTTATGTAACTGTTTTTAACTGTAAGCTTTAAAAGTACTGGTTATAGGTACAACATAAAGTAAGTCTCTAATAATAAATACAAAATATAAACTTAAGGTTCAGGACTAAAAAGCTCTATATGTCCTCTTGACATCGTAGCAAAACTTTTAAATCAATTCATCATATTATATTACATAATGCTTATAGGTAAAAATATATAATATATAATATAATGCAAATTACACATAAATATTACAAGTAAACAAGCCGCAAACCAAAGTCAAAACAATAAATCGGAATTGGCATGTTGTGTTTGTGCGTGAAGTTTAAATGAATCTATGCTATGCAATCATTTAATCTGTCATTACAGTTCAAAGAGCTTTGTTCAATAATAAAATGCCGTTGTATTTGCACAGTATTATACACATATTTTGTTGTATGTGTATTGTAGAGCCACGAGCAGTGGCTCAGTGGTGAGGACCTCGGACTTCAAATCTATCGGGAGTTCGAGACCAGGCGAGCGTACAGGAAACAAATTGGTTGGTCAATTTATCTGCGCATATTTATAACATCACTGCTCCATTGGTCAAGGAAAACTTCGTGAGGAATCCGATATGTCGAAGAACCAAAAAGTTCGACGATATGTGTCATACGCCAACACGCAATTGGCCAGCGTGGTGGATTATGGCCTATGATCCCTTACGGGAGGCTCGTGTTCCAGCAGTGGGAACATAGTGGGCTGATTATGATGTTGATGATGATACACATTTGGCAAATAGATTACATTTGTTTAACATCATTCAAGGAAGCAATCAATAGAGTGAAAAACTAAATGAGATTAGCACAAAATTAGTTCCTGGATTAGTTTTTGTTTAAATGAACAGTTAAGTAATAGGCCACTTGTATGTTAGTTTGACGGATGACATAATACATGGTATTATCACAGTATTAAAGTAGTCGATTTATGTTCTGTTATATATTAATATGGATAATGATGAGATATTTAATCTGTGGCACTTGATAGATAGTATATGTAGTATGTACTCTAGATAAAAACCATTAAAATTTCACAGTCGAAATGATTATACGTCATAGATATTAATTATTAATGTTACATAAAGGAAAGTTTTGATTGATTCTTTGTTATTCAGTTCAAAAACGACTGATACGATTTCAAAAATTCTTTCACGAGCAAAAAGCTACATTCGTCCTGAACAACATGAGCTATATTTAATTTTCTTTTTATCCCCGGTCGCGTAAATAATATATAAAATGTCCCGGCATTGTCCAATTTCTCTTATTCTATAGTCTATTCATCTCATATGAACTAGATTATCTATCGATTCGCAGTTACCTGCGAGGCGGAGCGGAAATCCTTCCTCCCATAGGATATACTCGAATTACATCACAAAACGGTTTGAGTTACACTTCCTTCGAGAATCAGGTAAAATAGCGAATCGTGAATATGTGTATAGAGGTTTTGGAATTATAATTATTGCTTCAATTACAACAGTTTGAAAAAATATTGCACGTAATTCGTAGTTATGTATGATAGATATTACGAGAGTTTTAATAAGTCGAATGCCATAGACAAAAGACTAGTAAAGAGTAAATTTCGAATGATAAATTAAAAAAAAATAGACAAATAAATTAAATATAAATAGAGATATTATTATTTATTTTGTCTATTATAAAATTACTCAAGAGAATTTATCTGTAACTTATTGTGTTGGTTGTGCAATCTTATGTTAGTGTGTGACGAACGATTGTATTAATTCTGTATATTTTATCTTATAAAAATAATAATAACGATATATTCAGTACCTTATTTGTTTGCATAATATGCCTTTATTCTAGAGCTTAAAATTATTAATGTTAATTGTCAACTTTTTATGAACATTGTCATATTAAAATAATAAATGATTTCAAGTAATTAAATATTCGGATGACGTAGTTAGCAAGGGCTTTTATACCTTAAATATTATTTCATAATCACATGATTAATACAATGGGGAATAACGAGTCAAATATTTCATATTGACATGAATGATAACTCTATATATAAATTTAATTTAAATATCTTATATTTTTCAATCCGGCCTTTCAACCCGGATCTAGTAGAACCTATGTTTGAAGTCGAGCATGTAAAACTGTTGTTCCTAAGCCTCATAGCTTCTGTCATTTTCTTTGGACTTTGAGATCGATGGAAAAGCACATTTGTTTGCATTATCGTACAAACATATCCTGTGCAATTATGTAGTGTAAGTCGAGATTTTTCGTAGCCGAAATTCATAGAGAAGAAGAACTAGTAAAATCCCATATTATTTAAATAAACCCATATCTAAAATTCTGATCCTGAAACTATACACAAAACATTCATCTTCTACCATAATAAACGTATCAAGATCAAGGCTATTTTCAAAATTAATATAAACAATTGAAAATAACAAATTGATTCGAAACAAAAAACAATTGAAATCACGAAACATCATTGTTCCACCTTAAGTCAATTACGCCTATTTTTCACGGTCAGTTGGAAGGGTCAGTGCACAGATAAGTAATTGTAATAAGATCTCCAATGAAAACCCTCGAAATGTAACAGAATCACACTCAAACTACAATTGTTTGAACCAACAGACAATGCGTTTCGCTTGCATTCGTTACTATGGAGATGCATAGATTATTAGGGAGATGTGATACATTTTTGTATTATTATTGTAGGTACGCACGTAAGTATTATCAAAATCCGTTCAGTGAGTTCACTTGAAAGTGTAACTCACATTCATTTCGTATATACACCCATCCTCAAAAACTTTTACATTTATAATTATTTATAGGAAGTAGGATTTACTACTATATTTATTTTTCTTACAACTTGTATGAGCACTATTTTTTAATATTATTTATGTTAACTGCTATGAATAAAAAATATTGAGCTATATATCATTATAATAGAGGTATAGTCGGTTGTAGTCACTAGAAAACTAGTCCATTGAAAAGTTACATCTGGGGTTGCGTTTTTTAGAGGACGCAATTTTATTTTTGTGATGTGTAGGGGGGGTCAGTGTGAAGCTAAAACCAAGTTTGTGGGGTCGCCACCCTTGTCCAACGGCCGCCATCTTGAAAATAGCGGCTGAAATGGTTTTTACCATGGACGTATAAAAAAAGACGGACGCCGTATTACGAACAAACAACGTGAAGCCACCATAGTAAGCTAGCGATCGTGTAAAGACAATAAACACGCACACACTCTCACCATAGTAAGCTAGTCGGCCGCCATTACGTCGTGAACTACCGACTGATTAACTGCGTCACTGTTTCACAAAAAATATTTAAAATGCCGTCTTGCGTGGTTAAATGGTGTCGCAACAGTACAATTTTAAATAACAAAACACAAGGGATTACATCTACAGGGAAGCAAGTTATTTCTTTTATGTTTTAATGACAAAATTATTACGGCAAAATTTATAGAAAAAAATACAGCCGCCATTGTCATCAGGACAGCTGTTGCCATGGCAACATGGCACACACACATGGATGTTTCGCCGCCATTACTAGGCTTCACTCAATGTTTAGGCGATATACCGTCCGTCTTTTTTTATACGTCCATGGTTTTTACGATATATCTCTTAAACTATTCATCTGATAAAAAATAGTTGTTAGCAATATTTGTTGCAAATTAAATTCTCTACAACTTTGGTCAAGTAACTTTTTGTCGTAGAATTATAAATAAAAAAGTTATAAGTGAAAATGTTCAGAAATTAGAGATATTTATATTTTTCAATTAAACTTTTTTTTATCATTTTACGAAGAAATTATATCAGACCATTTTTGTAGATTATTTTTCGAGGAACAACTTTTATATACAACATTTTTTCATTAAGTAAATAGCTAAGGTTTTACAGCGCTCCGAAGTGAGTACTATTTTTCAGTACTCTTAGCTATACAGTATACATATATTATGTGTGTACTAATAATAATTTGTCATCAGTAATTGTTTTTTTTGTTATTATAATTTTTTTAATAATTAATTATTGACTCTTTTCCCCGCCACCCAGGAGGTAGTCTGGAAGCGCGTTTTTTTTACGTCGAAAAGCAGGGCTGAAATGTTTTGCAGTGTGCTTCCATTGTTCTGGAGTCTGGGAAAAGAGCCAATGGCCAATATACGTATAGTTAAGAGTAAAGAAAAATAGTACTCACTTCAGAGCGCTGTAAAACCTTAGCTATTGTCGTAATGAAAAAATGTTGTATATAAAAGTTGTTCCTCGAAAAACAATCTACAAAAATGGTCTTATGTCATATTTTCGTAAAATGATAAAAAAAAAGTTTTATTGAAAAATATAAATATCTCAAATTTCTGAACATTTTCGCTTATAACTTTTTTATTTCTAGTTCTACGACAAAAAGTTACTGGACCAAAGTTGTAGAAAATTTAATTTGCAACAAATATTGCTAACAACTATTTTTTATCAGATGAATAGTTTAAGAGATATATCGTAAAAACCATTTCAGCCGCTATTTTCAAGATGGCGGCCGTGGGACAAGGGTGGCGACCCCACAAACTTGGTTTTAGCTTCTCACTGACCCCCCCTACACATCACAAAAATAAAATTGCGTCCTCTAAAAAACGCAAGGTTAGGCCTAAAAAATGTAACATTTCAATGGACTAAACAGAAATGTCATTATGATTTGAATATTTAAATGCAAATTAAATACGTTAATTAATTTAGCATATTTTTGCATTCAACACTTTTTCACACCGTGTGGCTGAATATAGAAATTTCTGAATTTATGTGATAATTCCAATTATTTATATTGCTATTTTATTCAATAGAGAAATAATTATAAAAATCAATGCAATGACAAGAAGATACAACTATTTGCAGAATGTTATTAAAAAGCATTAACTTTTAAAAAAGCGTTTATTATAGCGATAATAATGCTACATCTATTCCATATTTAATCTTTGATAGATCTTTTTACAGAGGTGCTAATCAATCAATTTTGGATGCACACAAGTGAATATTATCAGAGCTATGCGGAAGATGAAATTTCCTTTGTTAATCCAATTAAGTCGTAATTTGATTGGTATAATCAATTTCTCGATTAATGACTCATAAATTATACAAAAAATTATGATAATTTAAATATATTTTGTATCTATTAGACGTGATTTAAGAGAAATATATTCATTTGTCATAACATGAGATTTTAATGTGGTTTGAGATATGAATTATATTATAATTAGTTATTTTTGTGTATATTATTAGACTTATATAGTTTAATTATTGATACATATGATTTATGATAACATAAATTTTTGATATAAGGATAATATGTTATTCTCAAAGTCAAAACAAAGAAATAGTTTTTAAATGTTGCACACGATTTGCCTCATAGAGGGTTCTGATAAAATTCAATCACAATTCATTATATCATCGTATTGACCTTGTTTATACTTTAATAAGAAAATAAATTGTATTTAACTTTACAATATATAACCGGGACATCAAACTATCAAATATCAACAATACATTCAAACTGCAAACTATTTGTCCAAAGTAATATTCTTGAACTGCAGAACATCTCGGTTATGTAAAATTCTCGTACCATACATACTACGCCGTCTAGTTGCTATACTCGTTTACGACTCTACAAATTTTTATGAAAATTTGTATGCATATTCTTAGGTTTTTGAATGGATTGTGACCTATTTACCCTTAAATGATAAGACAGAACAACATTTCTGGGTCACCTAGTTTTTGTCAGTAAATAAACAATAAAATTAATTGCTACTCTTAGGGTTCTGTATCTCACAAGGGAAAAAAAGCGGAACCCTTGTAGGATCACTTTGTTTATATAAAAAAGTTCGACCATATTCAATCGTTCAAAGTCCAATCAATACACTTCGAAACAGCGATTTCCCATATATTTTCCAGTAATTAAGGTTCCAAGTACGTAATCCAACATTCACCTGCCATCCTGACATAACCCCGGAGAAAGTGGATATGATAATTGGACAAGCGATGTGCGACTGGACTGGCTGCGATGAGCAACGGATAGGTAGTTAGATTTGTGTGGACATAACTTTTATTTATTAGCTGACTAACTTCTTAAGCTTTTATAAAGAAAGAAAACAAACTTTATTATTAAACAAAAACTTAGACTAACTTAACTTAAAAAGTACATAAATGAGGCAATCGGTTTCAGTCTGCCCGTGTATTTTTCCGAGGTCGTACATTTATATAGATTATAAGGACCGAGCTTTCCGCCTGCGGTTTTTTAAAACCTTATTACATAACTATATACAAAAACCTTCCTCGAGATTCACTCTATTAAAAAAAACGCGTTTAAATCCGTTAGTGTCCGTTTCGCAACTGTATTTCGTATTTTTGTTCAGCTTTTTATTTAAAATCATTACATTGATATATTTTTTTAATGAAGCGAGTAGTAAGAAGACAAGATTTATTACATATAAATATCAATTCAATTAGAAATATCGTATCCACACAAATCGTTTGTAGTCTTCCTCAATTGTTCCTCTACCGTGTTATCAATCATCTATTTTTACTATTCCGAGGCCTGAGGCATTTTATGCAACTCGCTTTATATTATTTTATTGGATTTTCAGTTTACTTTTACATTTTATGTAAATTACTTGCGAAACCTGGGACTAAAGACGTGCGTGATTTTGTTTATGTGTGAGAGTGGTATTTTGTGTTTGTATGTGTGTGTGTAAGAGCCAGCTTTATAGATGAGCATAGGTACTATATTATATCATATTATGTAACACTAGCTGTACCGGCAAACGTTGTTTGCCTTATTCTTATCACTTAGGGGTATGAAAAATAGATGTCTGCCTTACCCGATATGCACGCAAAATTTCATGAGAAACGGCTTAACCGTTTCGGATGAGTTTAACTTCAAACACCGTGATATGAGAATTTTATTTATTAGATTAGTTCCATTTATTCATCACATTGCATCATATACTATTTCTATTTATTTCTCAAATGCCAACGTAGATCTCGACGACAGTCAATCATTTAAATGTGTTTATAACCTTATTAACTACCTATTTAATAAATAATAAATAACAAATTATTTTACACCGTCATAAAAATGTAAAAATAAAATCACAAAGCGGCTTGCAGTTTCTAAAGAGCCATCAACCTATCATCAGGTATAATGAGTCAAATTCGTTTAACTTTACCGATTTTATGGACATCACTATTAATTCGATCTTTGAGAAGTTCAAAAAACCGATGAAGTAACGGTTGGTACCGGAAACAGTTGAAACGTGGCTAATCCTCGAATAATATATTGCTTTTATATTATACTATTTTATACGCAACATTGATTCATATAAAAACTAGTCCGACTAAGAAATGCAACTAATGAGGTAGATGGTCGTAGTAAGTCATGAGAGAAAGCGTTTTTATTGCATCGGAGCCACAAGAGTCTTTTGGTTTCAAGATTGTGAAAATTTAACAAAACAAGGCACAAAGGTACAGTTTATACGTGCAAGAAAATATATGCCTGTTTTGGTAGAGACAGATGAGTTTTAAATAATAAAAATTGAACATCATTTTTTTTCCAAGCCTTGGAATTATATTAATTATAAACAGCAAGCATATTAATTATAAACAGTGCAATAACAATCTGATTGCTTCATTATATATACCAATTGCCATATCAAAATAATTAGGTAAGTACAATTTTTTCAAGCAATCAGTACATTACCCTTCCTAACGTGATTTTATATAGCTCTATCACCACACTACTTCTTCTAATTCCCCGCTCTAAGCTTCTAACTCGTCCCTCCAAACCCTAGGGCAAGTGTGAATTTGAATACGCATACATTGTTGGCCACGCGTGTCGACAGGAAGCTATCCTTATGTCGGAGCCGCGGTCAAGGTTCTTGGGTTTTATGCCTTTATGACGTCAAATTCGTGGTAAACAACCGAGCTGTAAATCAGCTTAATAGGTTACCGTGAAAGTCGATGTATATGTATGGAACAATTTGCTTGTGTTTTTCAGTGATACAAGTGTATTCAAAAGTGCTTCTAGAAAAAGTCTAATTGAATAAATAAATTTTTGAGTTTATATGTAACAAGTATCTATACAAATACCAATTATTGTAATTTTAATAACCTATGAAGCTGTTGGATTACCAATAAATAAATAAGTAGTTCACACATTATTTTGTGAGTGAAAATGGAATCATTAAAGCTTAACTTTATTTTAATGGAAATATCCTAATTAGTTTTATTTTTTAGACAGTAATCATTGAACAATCACATCCCCTTATTTATGCTCTATACCGAATTCATTTTAAGTTGAACAACAACAACACTCGCAAATAGACATAATTATTTTAATAAATCGATAGAGTTGATAAAAAAAATTACAAACCACATAAATTACTTTTGTTATTCAGTGAGAAATTACCGCATAAAGACTATTCTAGCTTATAATAAAAGCATATACGAATATATATTGAATGTACGTATGTTTACAGTCTAAGGTGCGATAGGGCGTTACATAAAGAAAGCCGTAAAAAATGCGGAATCCCGCTTGACCGGTTTTTATTTCATCAATAATACTTAATAAAACATAATTTATACGTGAATGTGTAATATCTATTTACCGCGCTCGATAACGACGACTGTGATTTCATTTTTGCTTACGTTTACCTAATATATTAAACCTGTCATAGATATTGAATCATAAATATTAAGTACGTACCGAATATCTTCTTATACAGTTAATACAATTATTATTATTTAAGTATCTTTAAAACTACATAATTTTAATATGGCAATTAAAAAAAAGTCACAAACGTCAAAAATTGGCGGGAGCTTGCAACATGACATTTTTTGCAACAATGTCATGTTTATGAAAACAATAAACAGTCCTTTTTCGTAGTAGAATTGATAATGTAAGCAGTAAATCATCTTATTTTTCATTACATTTTGTTGATTTAGCCTCAATTAACACATTGACCTTTTTAATGCAACTCTTATTTACAATTACATTATTATCTTAAACGAATTTTATGTATTCCAAAAATATACCCACTTAATAGTTCGTTAATTGTTTTCATAAATTAACTGATTGTTATATATATCTGTTTAATTATTATTTTTATTTTTGGTGGTAAAAACCTCGCCCATTTCTGGGGAAATACGCTAAAGTAGCGGGCTTTTGGCCAAAGCAACTTTAGGGGGGTATATAAAAGTACATACGTATATATATTATATATTCAGTCTATAGATAGGAATTTCCTTACAATCCTGCAGGTATTTAGTATGACTGCTTTCTGTAGCAGAGCGTATGTGAGAGGGTGTAAGTTAAGAGTTTTCAGACTGGTGTGTAGAGTTTTGGGAATGACGCCTGTACTAGAAATAATAATAGGGATAGTTTTAACGGTGTGTACCTGCCACTGGGTTTTGAGTTCTATTGATAAATCTGTATATTTTGATAGTTTATTTGTGTGGGTGGAACTAAGATTATGTGTGTTCGGGATTGCTATGTCTATTAAATATATAGTTTTATTTTTCTTATCGTGAAGTGTTATGTCTGGTCGATTATGGTGTACAGTTTTATCGGTCAGTATTGTTCTGTCCCAATACATCTTGAAGTCCGGTGAGTCTAAAATGATTTGTGGGGTGTATTTATAGTATGGTGTTTTTTCTGTAATGAGTTTGTGTTTATATGCAAGTGTCTGGTGTACTATAGCTGCTACCTGGTCGTGTCTGTGTTTATAGTCAGTTTGTGTGATGGATGAGCATGCGCCTGTTATGTGCTGGATTGTTTCAGGTTGTTTATGACAGTGTCGGCAGTGATCGCTACTAGTACTATCACGTATGATGTATTTTCTATAATTTTTTGTGTCAATTACCTGGTCTTGGATAGCCAGCATAAATCCTTCTGTTTCGGGAAACAGTTCACCTCGTTTCAACCATGCGTTTGATGCAATTTTATCAACGACGGGGTTGGTTAGATCAAGACGATGCCGGCCGTGAAGGGATTTTGTCGTCCAAACGTCTATTTTCTTTAATCTTTAAAACTACCAAACGGATTTTGATGCGGTTTTTTATAGATAGAGTGATTCAAGAGGAAGGTTTTAGTATATAATTTATTAGGTTTTAGACAAAGCGGGCGAAGCCGCGTGTGGTAAGCGAGTAGGTACATTATAAGTTACATAATGTTGATCAAACGTTGCATTAAAAATTAGGTTAAAGAATGCAGGTGAATAAAATAAACTAAAAACATAAGCATTCGAATCGAAAGCATCAACATTAACGTATTCTCGGACAGTTCTATCTAATTATTGAATAGCAGGTGTTAGGAGGTGAAATTTATACCTTCATTAATAATTTTACGGGTTTTAAATTCTGGATGTAACGGTGAATAATTAGATATTATGTTTGTTTTTAATTATAACGTGTATCTGTCAATATATTATGAAGTTGGTCGTTAACATAGTTTCAGTAGAGTCTAGAAATTGCGTTTGGTCATTGGGTCAATGATGTAACGTTTTATGGCAGTTGAATAAGCTATCTGTATTTCAAAATTCATTGACATCTGTTCAGCCGTTTTGTGTCTATGTATATGAAAAATCCAAATGTCTAAAATAGTGGTTGAAACTTCAGTAGAAGATGCTAGAAGTGAACAGAGATAGTATTAAATTGATAACAATTGCATTGCATTCAATTCAAAAACTATTATATAATGATCCAATTAGGTATGCATTTCTTCTGTAACAAATGTATTAATCTTGTGCAAAGTCAGATAAAAAGTGAGTTTGCTTGCCCATTACCGTTTGTGTTCACCGTCCGTGACCGAAGGGTTGCGCCCTTGCTAGATCTTAGAACAATTTCAAAGGAAAACGAACCTTAATTCTTAACAATGATTTCTATTGCGAACTATTTTTGTGTGCGCCTAGACAGGAACACTTACGACTTCCCGGTTTTGATGTTCCAATCTAGATATGTGATCAAGTTAACCAAGATTGAATTGTATTAAAAGGGAGTAAGGTCTGTTTTCGTGTGTCCGAATGTTTATATCTTAGGTTCTGCTTGGTGGATCACAGTATCATCCAAGGGTTGGCTGACCGCAGTTTATTGTTCAAATTTTTATTGTCTCCTGGGGTTATATAATATGAGAGGAAGTAACGTGTCGTTGGTTTTTGAGACGTTATTTTTTAGTTAAATTAGATACTGAACAGTGTCGTATTACTGTTACCTTATTCCTATTGCGTGATATCTAACTAACACGTGATATTTAAAAGTAGTGCAAGTGTGGATTTCTTTTAGATTCGGATTGAATTTAAGAAATAATACAATAGTTTGATATTATGTTGTAGTTTACTCAAATTTTACTTGGTTTATTAAAAGTTAAAACCTATGAGAGTAATGTTGTTTGAAAAGCTGTACGATTCGAATGGAATATTTATTTATCTAAAATAAAAAATGTGACTATTTTTTATTTATAAAATTATTAATATAATAACACTGCATTACGGTATAACATCTGTGCTCATTTCCATGCTGATAAATAATCTGTGTAATCCATAATTTCTCTTATAAGAACAGTATAATAAAAACTATCTGCAGAAACTATTCATATACTTTCATTTACATATAAAAATTAAGTGTTATTTTGTTATTTTCAGAGCAGGTGTGAGTGCAGTGGTTACAGGCTGATTTAAATCAAAAAGTTGAGGGTTCGAGGCGAAAGCAGCATGCTGAATATAAATTGAATTTGCAATTTTCTGCTCATTACCCATATCACCACTGCTCCAATCGACGAAGGAAAATATCCAGAAGAAGCGAAATATCCGGAATTTTGACAGACCACTTATTATATTTATTTTGCAGCCTAAAAATGTTTTATTTCTATTGTGTTTTATTTTCATTCTCTACATTGATATACCGTCTCAATTTTACGTAAATTCGTGGCATCAAAACAATTTACGTTGGCACAAATTATATCGATTTACAATGTTACTTATTATCCAATTAAACAGTTAATTTAATGAATTCGTGAATGCATCTCTTAATGTTAGGTCGACCTAGATCCAAAGCTCATTGCTCTAACGGTGGTATTAATGCCCTCTAATTGATCCAACTTCAAAGATTTCTTTAAATATACACTATACAGGGTGACTAGTTATAGGTATTATAGTTTTAAAGGGGTGAAGCTCATTTGGAGTAAAAAAGTAAAAGTTACCCAACCGAAACTTATTAGTTTCAAAAATATTTGACATTAAACTTTATTGAAAATTTACCAAATTCTTAGAGAAAACTTTAAAAAGTAATAAAAATTTTAAACGTTACTCCAAATAAGCTATACTGTCACCTATAAAACTATTACCTATAACAAGTCTGAAGTCACCCTGTATAGTGTATATGCGCCGAAATCGTGATGAAAGGAAAAAATTAATGCACTTTAAATATAAATAATAAGTCATGATAGTTGATTGATTGTGGCGTGCGAATGTTTCGTGAGCAAAGTATGTATATAGAAATTAGTTTATTTTGTGTTTTATTTATTTTATATACTTATCGTAATACACATTTACAGACAGTTCAAGGCTACATGTCATGTTATATTTCAGATGTTATGATTTTAGTGGTGCATGTAGTAATTATTAAAGGTCGATTGTTATGGAATCTGATTATTTAATGGATGAAGCTAACATAATTAAAACATGTAAACTTATTGTGTAACATAATAATGAAGTCGATTAATAAATAGAGAAAGAGAGTATTAGGGCTCCCGCACACGGGCCACCGGCCACCGGCCGCAAATCGCCGCCACCGGCATATTTTCTGTACTTTTCATACATTTTATATGGATTCGCCGCACACGGTTGACGCCGGTGGCCGCCACACGCTACACGCTTCTAACTTCTCGTGGCAGCGTTTGTGGCTGTCGCGAGTGGCTCGTGTGCGGCGACACTTATAGGAAAAAAGATCTAAAATCGTTACACTGCCTGACTTTTACGTAAAAGACCACCAACGTACATTATAATCTTTAAATCAATTATAGATATAAAACTATGATATAACATTTATGTAAGATGCGGTAATGTAACTGGTATTCAGTTGAAGATGGAAATGCAATTGTGCAATGAACGTATTCAAATTTCTAGACTTGTTGCTACACTGAATTTTAATTGCATACTATAAAGTACTTATAAGGATAAACTTCAAACCGTTAATTTTATGTAGATCTAGGTAGAGTCTTTCTTATTATGTTTTAAATGTATTGAAATGTCATATAATTGTCCATTAAAAATTAACCTGAAAAACATATTACTTACAGCATGAATGCAAACATGCTTGCATTTTTTCAGATATGTTATTATCAAAGAGGTAATAGAAACTAGAAAAGAATAGTAAATAGATCCGCAATTTTAAATGTGTATCTGTATAAACATACTAACATTTCGAACATGTGTTCATTCTAGAAAATGCATATTTTAAACGTGATAAAATTATAAATCGCCTATTTGTATCCTACCATCTTTATAAGATAATAATATAATGTGCTAATAAAATTATAATTCAAGCAAGTAAGACTCAAATGTAACTGTTGCTATCGACCCTATTTGAGGTAACTCGAACCTCCTCAATAGAGAGGAAACGAGTATATTATATTCGATTGTAACCTTTTGAAGATGTGTTGCACAGTGGGCTATGTTCTTGTGTATTTGGCCATATCTTTTAAATTACTTACAATATAGTTATGGTAAAATTTTCGGAAAGCTTAAAAAATTACACTTTAAGTATAATGTACAATTTAATAGATATATCGATGTATTTTCCATCTAAAACTCTAAATTCTAAACTGGTAGGCACATCAATACAATAATAAACTTAAGTATATGAAATGAAACATACTTATGTTCCTGTTAATTATTCTATAATTTTTATTAATTTCAGCTGAGTAATGAAATCCGTAAATATCGTACACAATTTATTATTTCATAGAGACTTCATAAAAATATAGACCTTTATGATCAACAATGATATGACATGTACGAATCTACATGCATATTGCATAGGCACGAATCTATTTAACTTTTCAGGCAATTCTCATCAAACCTAAACAACCAAATACATCCCCACATATGTTCTATGTCTATTTCTATGTCTATGTCTATATGGCCATTCACCACACTCCAAACACACTGTGCGGCGCATGCGCGCACTCTCCGGAACGGCGCACACGTCACGCTCGCTACAGCGTCGCGTGCGCAGCCTGACCCGCGGGCAGACGATGAGCTATATACGTGTATATAGCTTACTGGAGATACATTTTGTATGGGTTATTTTTAGTTCATGAAAAAGGATACTTACTTTTATGTCCTAAGACATAGAATTACTGGATTAGGGAGTTAGACAGTTTTTTGAGAAAAAGTAACCTATGTTAGACCCTGGGTCATCAACTACCAATATTCATTTTTAATTTAAGACCAATTGCTGTATTATTATATCAGAAACGATTGAAACAAACGAAAAATAACCTTTTTAAGTAATTTAGTACGATTACCTTATAAAACTATGCTGATTCATGATTGTAGAGTATGGCTCTACTTTTTTTTATTCAATCTAAAGGCATTAAACACTGGTAAAATCAATCACAACAATCAGATATTCTCGAACTAAATTGCCAATTTTCAGCAAACGAGAATCAAACACATATAAAGCTTCTATAAATAAATATAATTTACATAAAGCATGGCTTTGTATCGCACAAGCTCTGACTATAACTCACGCCGACCTGAACACATAACTGTCTTTAATTTGGGGACGATGTACAAGCGAAGCAAGGTTAATATCTAGTATGATATGCTCCATTTAGTATATGAATGTAACCGCACTTTGATTGTTAACTTTTAATGGTAATTGCTTAATAACCGGTCGTAGGTATTCAATAGGTCTTCAGTTAAAATTAAAGTTTTTAGTGGAAAGGTCAATCTGTATGTATGTTATGTCTTTATGTCTGGACCAGTGAACGAATAAGAGATAAAAATTAAACTTAAAATAAGTATTAAGTGATAGTTTAATAAATCTACAGAAATCTACAAAGTTTAGTGGGCAGAACAAATACCTATTCTTAACATTATGTTTCAGAGAAAAAACAATTGTTTTTAAACTTTTTAATAATAAAGATCGATGCATTAAAAATCACTGATACGTGCAAATAATAATAATTACAACCAGCTGGACCCAATAAAAATAGTTCAAGAATATCAACCTTATTCCATCGTAATACGGGTCATAATACGTAATAGGGAACCACCCTATTGCAATTATTGGAGTTACATTTAGGGGTCAAAAGTAACCGGTTGCTTCTAGTCATTATGCATTATGGCTGAAGCGTGTCCAGTTTTTGTAGCACCCTATGTTGACCTGTATTTTATTATTTCACTAGCTCTATGCCCGCGGATTCGCTCGTGTGCACGTAGAGAGAAAAAAATGCACCACTCATTTTTTTCGTCTATAAAGTATGGTAAATTTTTACAAGCATTTTCATCTACATTGTAAAGAGATAAAAAAGGAAAAAGATTTTTTGTTTTATGGTTTGTAATTTATAACTGATTTTAAAAATACCTTCAACAGATGAAAGCTACTTTAGTCCTGATTGTAATTATTTTATTGTATTGTATTTTTAGCCCGTAGAAGCCAATTATTTTTGTATCACCCTGGGGCCTGGAACAATCTAGAATGAACGGCTGCATATAAATCGGAAAATATTTTTGTAAATAGGCTTATAGTCTAGTCTAGCCTTTTTATCATATATGTGAGTAAGTAAATAGTATATAAATGTAAATTTTGTATATTATACTGTGAAATAAAATGATTTACCATTGTTTACTTGATAGAATAATTACAAATGCGAAAGTTTGGATATGTTTGTTGCACAATAATGCCAAACCTACAGAACGGATTTTGATGAATATTAATATTTATTATGTTGAGGCATATATCTAAATACTACATAAGTAAGTACATAAAGTATAGAAATTCTGGCTTCTGCCTTTGTTTTGCCGTGGGACACGGATAGGTACATAATATCGAATTTTCTATTCTCTAATATATATGGATACAATCAAATACAACAACTAGAATAGCCTGGATTACCAACCAAAATTTAACTTTACGGCAACTCCGACCAAAGTTAGTACAGACGATATCAGTTTTGACCAGTTTTGAAGGAACAATGCGAGGCCACCGGCTAAAGCTACTACACACGATATCATTTTTTTTATCCAGCTACAACGCGAAGCCGATCTAAAGCTAGTACAGACGATATCAGTTTTGGCTAGACAAGTTCAACAACCGGCGCACTGCACCGTGACATACCGAGTTACCTTACCGCTAACCTGTTGTGAATTGGCGAACTGTTTGGTTATTACCCGACTGTGGAGGGTTAGGTTTTATGCTTTTATAGCACGCTTTGGCAAGATTTGTTTGAGGCGTGAGGTGAATCGTAGTAATAGGGCAGGAACAATTAAGCATTTCAAAAGAAAAGAGAATTGATTACGTCATCAATACACATTTAAAAAATATAATTGCATCAACCGTTTTCATGTGCTTTCTTAGTGCAATAAAATATTGAAAATTAAGATTCTGTTATTTTAAAAATTAAGTACATATAATAAAGGCTCTATTATATATGTAGTTTTAAACGTGTTAAATTTAATGTTTAAACTTTAAAGTAATTTAAACAGAATATACACAGATAAGCTTCTAGGTAATGCAATTGTAATAATAAATAATGATTTCATTTGGTTCCATTATAATTTGTTTCGGATGTCAATCAGATGTGAAGTGAAACGAAAGCTGAAGGAAATATGAGTAAGAACCGACTTTTTATCTTTAAATTTTGCATTCAGATTGTGTTTACAGTCACCTAATTTTTATGACAATTATTGCATTTTCCTTATTCTTTACTGTTATTTTTCACTTAGCATAAAACAGTCTATCCTACTAATATTATAAATGCGAAAGTTTGTGAGGATGGATGTATGTGTATGTTTGTTGCTCTTTCACGCAAATACTACTGAACTGATTACAATGAAATTTAACACACATATAGGATAGGGTAACGGTATATATATATATAAAGGTAGGCATAGGGTAACTTGGATTAACACATAGAATAGGTTTTATCCCGGAAATCCCACGGGAACGGGAACTATGCGGGTTTTTCTTTTAAAACGCGGGCAAAGCCGCGGGCAGAAAGCAATACATATAAAACACATAAATAACTTACATATAAAATTGAAAATATCATCTGAACATGTGCCAAAAAGTACTCATAAATGAAAAAGTGGAGTACATAATTCGTATTGTAATGGTAATGTAGGAATTTGAGATTCTTGATATTTATTGGCATTGCTTCATATCCTCGCAAACCGTTTGTTCTCTGACTCACTCATTGTGAAATACTGTAATGATGCTCATTACCCTTAAAGAGAAGCGATTTATTCTTAAACAATTGAATAAGGACATAAATACAACAAATAAGAATGTTCTGCGAACAATTGCGAATTAATGTGATTTGCGAATTTAGAATAGTTTTTGTTCAATGTTGAAATAGTTGTGTATTTTTTCCTTAATGCATATTTATTTATTTTAACTGTCTAAGTATGATTTTACTAGGTACCTCAATAGGAAAACTATTGTTGTTAAATAATTGTTATCTTATTTTCTTCAATTATCTAAAATTATTATTACTACATAAGGAAAACTATTCTTGTTAATTATTTCTTAACCAATCTCGTATATAATGACATAACTTAATAACCATTTTTTATAGTATTAATGCTCATCATTATTTGATCGCGCAAGGCCTAGCCTTAACTACAACCTACAGAAGCATTCCATAGTTCAGCACACAATAATGCCAGCAGAGACATTACCTAACAATTTTCTACACAATTTGATACATTTACAGATTGTCAACCACAATACTAGAAAGTAACTGTCGTATTCGAAGCGAGAAGAACTACAAGATTGGTTTACTGTGTGGCTTGAAATTATACTTATATAATAATATGTAATATAGAAGGTTTAAGAGTTAGTTTAACTACTGCATCTTATAATAATTGGTCAAATACGAATTATAAATTAGAATATTTATTATAAAAAATGAAGGAGATATTTATTATATCTGACTCTTCTGTTGAATGGTTATTAGATATTCATTTAGAAAACTTTGTTTTAGAAACCTAATGGTATACAAACAAATTATAATGATAGACATAATACATGTTACGTACTTTATGAAGTTTGATTTGTTTGATCGTTTTGTTTACAAGCTTTACTAACTCGATAGAGTTGTCTCAAAGGTCTAGAATTGTTTATTGAGTTATGTCAAAAAAAAAAATAATTGTAGAAGATCTGGTGGCCGGTGGACCGTATACTTTTCCTTTGGTCCTTTCCTTATCCTACTAGTATAAATGCGAAAGTTTGTTAGGATGGATGTTTATGTGTGTATGTTTGTTACTCTTTCACGCAAACACTACAGAACCGATTACAATAAAATTTAGCACACATATAGATGGTCACTTGGATTAACACATAGGATAGATTTTATCCCGGAAATCCCACAGAAACGGAATCTATGCGGGTTTTTTTGAAAACGCGGGCGAAGCCGCGGGCGGAAAGCTAGTACCATATAACTTCAAAGCGGCATTCCATTTACAGTCTTAATAAATATGGTTTCGGAAAATGTTTATGCGCGAAAGTCGCTTACTATCAGGCTATCCATCGAAGAAAAGACATGGCCAAGTAATATTGATAAATCTATATATATAAAACTCAAAGGTGACTGATATAGTGATCTATCAACGCACAGACCAAACCACTGGACGTATCGGGCTGAAATTTGGCATGCAGGTAGATGTTAGGACGTAGGCATCCGCTAAGAAAGGATTTCCCGAAATTCTTGCGGGAACGGGAAAAAACGGGGATGCACGTACAAAGTCGTGGGCGGAAGCTAGTATTTAATATACACGAAGAAATAAACTAACTAATGAGTCTATAAACCACTTCCTTAGACTAGTGGTTACAAGTGTCGGATACGTATCGATCGCACCTTAACCTTACCTTTTTGTTTTCATTCCTTTCATTAAACTTTTGTCATGTTTACTTAAAATACTAGCCGATTGCCCTGGTTCTGCTTAGCCTAACTTAGCTTAGCCTGGTCAAAATAAGCACAAAATAGAGCCTGTGTAATTTGGGAATAATATAGTTTCCTAGAGCTAAAATATTTTTCAAATCAGTCTAGTAGTTTTGGGTGCTATTTATACAAACAAAAAAATTTTTTAGTAACTTTAGCAAAGATAGAAATTATTTTAGCACATACAAAAGCTACAGAATTTCAGCCAAAAGAAAATCGTTACGATTTTATAAGTTTCAATATTATATAATGTAGAGTTATTTAAAAATTTATATTCGGTTAGGAGTTAGAGCATCATGAATGTATTTTTAGAATGCTCATGCTCCGGTTTCACAACTTCATTATACTTTTAAATTTGTTTTTGTTTTAATTAAGGTGATTAATTATGCTAAACAAATTATCATAACAACAAAATTTTGAGAATCTCCTGATAAATAAAAAACTTATTTAGGTGTTACTAGTTATTTCCTCTATTCTTAAAGTTTTAAGTAAAATAAAAAATATGATGTATGTATTTTGAAGGTTACTACATACATATATACAAAAAAAGTTATAGTTATTCTCGCTTATGACCTACCCTTGTAACAAAAGGCTACCAACTCAGTTCAGTATTTTTTGTAGGTAGAGCAACATTTTCCTTTATTACTTATCACATATTTAGATAATTATTATTATATATCTAAATATGTGATATGCTTGTATATATCTATATCTCATCTTTAAAAAAAATGTAAGACGTATCAATCAGTAACATTTGCATTCAAAACGACACTCATATTCTCCTACCCAAACAATAAATAATTTAAAAACTTTTTCAAAAAATGTAGGGTACTTCCACAAATGTTTAAAAACACCCTGTATAGCACTTTCACATGTCCTGTATGCTCGTGGTAACGGGCGTCGCGGTCTGCTTGCTGCGCCCGCGCTTTCGTAAGCCGATCCTGAAGATAATGCGCTGAATAACTGTTGTTTATGCTTTTTAGCTTATGAAAGAGACATTGCAATGCAATTAGCGATCGTTGATGGTACAAGGTGTAGAAAATGTGAAATAAAATATAGGTATTACATTTATATAGGAGTTGCTAGAACCTATAGTAACTTGAAAAAAAAATAAAAGTACATCAATTCAATCGTTTGGTTTTGCTAATAATAATTAATGGAGCCTGGAGTCTGCAACAATCAACCTATCTGCTGAATGGTTATTATCGCTATAAAACAATAATAACCTAAAACATTCATTTTTTTAACATTTTTAAATAAATTTCGTTCTACGATTCAATAAAATAAAAATAATTTTCGACGAATAATATCAATATATCACTCAACTCGCCAATGCCAGTGACAAATATATAATCACTTGAAATACTGTAAGCAAACTACGGGATGTTTCATGTTGTTCATCTGAAATAACCATAAATACTAAATAGTTTAATATCTTTCTAGGGATGTTTCTTCTTATCTAGGGATGTTTCTCACAATATTTATTAATATAAATATTGTGAGAAACATCCCTAGATAAGAAGTTTATTATAGTTAAAGAATACTAAAACGGCAAAAGTACATAAGAGGTAACTCCTCTTAGATATATTTAAATGTATGTGGGTGTGAGAATATTCTAAAATAGTCATTTACCACTTAAAGGATATGCATAAAACCTAAACGATGTTTCACAAATGGATATGAGGACAAACATCGAATAAAATAAATTGAGCAATGTATATTACATACGTAGTATATTATTATTAGTCTGTGATATTACGTATACAATATACTATATAGTCTTGAATACTAATATTGCTAGTTAAATTGCGTGTTTATATATAGCCTCTCGTACCTACTCATATTATTAATCTGAAAGTACACATATTGAACTTAGCTGATTTTGATCACGTTTAGGTTAACTAACTGTTTTATTAAACACCCAAGAAATGCTTAATAGAAATCGATGCCCTTGAAAGAAGAGTATTAAACATTCTTCAACATATATCGTCGTCGTCGTCTTAGGCATAAGACTTGCACTACTGGACATAGTCCTCCCCCAAAGACTTCCAGAACGATCACCAGCGGCCTGCATCCAGCGGCTTCCCGCCAGGTCGTCTATCTAGTTGGAAGCCGTCCTACGCTGTTATCCTGGGCGTGGTCTCAATACGAGAACCTGCAACATATTTAATGAAATATCATTTTTATATATTAAATATATTTTAACCCATGGGAGTTTTCAAACGCTTTTCAATGACGCATAATCTATACTTATAATAAATCTGTAGAGAGGCCAATTCTGTACATGA
>CAJQZM010040486.1:33653-49153 GCA_907164665.1 Colias nastes | reverse complement strand
AAAACGTAAATATGTACCACGGGCGAAGCCGGGCCGGACCGCTAGTATGTATAATAAACGGGCTATGAATTGAACGGCTGGGGCCGTATTATGACTTCATATTTCCAGACAGTTTACGCCCTGAATTGAACTGACTGGACTATTCATATTATAGGTAACCATGGCTGGTTATTGCGTTCATAGTATGAATTACCAGTCAGTTCAATTCTGGAAATAAGAGGTCATAATACGGCCCCAGATTAAACTTATTAGCTGCGATATACATATTGTAATAGTGTGAATATAAAACCTCAAATACACCAAATAACCACATAAATATTACCATATCCCCGTTTTGTAAAATAATATACAAATTCTCACGGAGTGCACCTAAAAATTGTTTGTTACGAAAACTTTTTTAATGTAGATTTATTACCGCTTTTATGCCGTTCCGAAACATAAAATCCGTTGCATCTTGCACTTTGCGTTGTTTACTAATTGTTTCCCAATTCATTTTAAATGTAAATAAGATTTCAGAGCGTACAGTATATGTATTTACATTATAATGTACATTATAATCATTTTACTTGTTGATACCTAAAAAAATATTGTTGATTTAATAATACATTTCTTTTACAATTATTGGTTTAACATTTGTATATTTCGCATAGATTTTATAATTTAAACAAGAATAAATAACGTTAATATTTGTATTGGTAATAAAATATTAATTCTATCCTAATTTTAGACCAGAATTCAATGACTTTTGTTGAAAAAAATACAGAAAGAGTAATACTTAAAGAGCTTCAAGGAAGTGTTTTAATTACATTAGTTACCATTTAGATTATTCATACACAAGAATTAAATAAATGTTTTAATGTGACAGATTTGTAATTACTTCTCATGAAATTATTTTAATGAAGGATAAATTAAAGAAAACAATTATCTTTTTAATTGATGGGAATGAAAAAGTATCTTCTTTATTGGCTTATTATTGCATGAAGTATAATTAAAAATTGATACATTGTTTCTAATTCAACCCCTTTACTCTCTTTAACAATATAGTGTTAACAGCTGTTGAAAATAAAAGAATTTAATTCGTTTAACATAAAAAGAAACCGATTAATAGCTCATACATCTGCCTCCATTGAAAAGAGTTACTAATTCAAACGTCGATTGGAACAATAGATACAAATAAAACAAATAATTTAGGTCATTAAACTGTATTTTTGTGTAGTTTTTTTGCAGTATATTACAGTAATAAAAATATTAAAAATTAATAGATATTTATAAATGCTGTGAATATAATGATATAAAAATAATAATATTAAAAAACATGAATATTGCGTCAACTACACGATCATTAATGCAATCCTTTTTTGTAAATTTTGAACATCGTAATTGTTTTTTGTCTTATAATATTATTCTAATAATTCAAAAAACAATTTTGACGCTCAGTCTTTTTTATTTCATGAAAAATTATTTTTATTATATACCTCATTTTTATAAATGTAAATTACATAGTTTCAAATAACAATCAAATTTGATGAAACTTGCTGTTCTTTTACGTATTTCAAAGTAAAAATATTACCATAAATATTTTTATCCTTTATATAAATTATAATTATTGTCTGTGCTCGGTGGTTTTATCCGCAGTGCTCCGCTCTTGTTGGTCTTAGCGTGATGATATAATATAGCCAGCCTTCCTCGATAAATGGGGTTATCTAACAAAAAATAATTATTCAAATCGGACCAGTAGTTCCCGAAATAAGCACGTTCAAACAAACAAACAAACTCTTCAGCTTTATAATATTAGTATAGATAAATGTCGCACTTAATGTAAAATAACTCGATAAATAAAATGCTAACTATGCATTATGCCACATAGGTGTGAACGGCTAATATTTTTTTAACAGCAAAGTATGTAAATTCCAATCTTTATCTGGATTAAAAATGAATAAAAAGAAGTATGCGAGAAATTAATGCAGTTAACTGTATGATTGAAATATTATAACTGCATGTAATTAAGGGAATATGGATATACTATTGATCTATTATTATCTAAGTACCTATTTGTATATTACATATATGATAATGAAACTAGATGTCGATTACGACTCCGTCTGTTTAAATAAAATTACATACCGCATTCGCTGAGAGAAAAGATTTGTAACTCTTATATAAAAATACTAGCTTTCCGCCCGCGGCTTCGCCCGCGTTTTCAAAGAAAAACTCACATAGTTCCCGTTCCCGTGGGATTTCCGGGATAATCACCTTTGAGTTTTATATATTAAGAAGATTTAAGGTATGAATTTTCGAAAATCTTTTCTTACCGGACGCCTACGTCATAAGATCTATCTACATGCCCAATTTCATGCAAATACATCAAAGGAATAAAAAGTTTCCTACAAATTTCTATTGCCTATTTTACACCTTTAGGGGATGAATTTTTAAAAAAAAATTCTTAACAGAACGTCTACGTCATATGATCTATCTACATGCCCAATTTCATGCAAATACATCCAAGGAATAAAAAGTTACATACAAACTTCTATCCCCTATTTTAACCCTTTAGGGGATGAATTTTCTAAAATCCTTTCTTAGGGGACACCTACGTTATGACATCTACCTGCATGCCAAATTTCAGCCCGATACGTCCAGTGGTTTGGGCTGTGCGTTGATAGATCACTATATCAGTCACCTTTGAGTTTTATATATTAAGAAGATTAAAAAGATGATCAATTTTTAGAAAGCTTTTTGTAGTCTGACCAAATTATTAAATTTTAATTTAATAGTTAAAGTAAATTAACCCAATATCTAGTTCTTGTGTCACATATTTTAATAGCCCAGGAAATTTGTGTCATTCAGGTATTGTTTAAAAAAATTTAGAAACTCATTTTTTTACTTTTTTTTTGTTTACAGGGTGGTCTTATGCTCAATGTGTAATAATCAAATTCTATTATGAAGTTATCGATTGACGATCGGAAGTGAGTGCCGGAGGGACAGACGCACGTGCACGGCACGCACCCTCATTTTATAAATCTGGTGCCATATTGTTAAAGGGTGATGTAATTATATTTTATAGTTAAAGGTTATGATTAGGTAAAGGGTACACGGGAGTTTGAAATACTTAGAATTTAATATAGAAGAAAGAAAAAGGGAAAGTTTATTTTAGCTAGTAAACACTTACATGCATATGCTTATATTTTTTACCTAAGTATATATAAACGTTTTTAAAAAGTTTGATTTTTACATATTTTATAAAATTATACTAAATGTCTATAAAATTGTTCAGACATATCCACTAACCATAAAAAAAGTAAAATTTACCCCATAAGCATAACACTTCTTTATTTATTTATTTATGTCTTCAAAAACATACAAATTAATATTCACACCAATTTACGTACTAACCCTCCATAGAACAAGGAGATAATAAAACATTGTTTACCAACATTGGCGGCATAATACTCTCATAAACACGATACAGATCGCGACCGTCAAAATGTTTTGTGAAACTGCCTTATCTGCCTTCCATCGAATACTTGCTTTAATAGCGGAAATCGCCAATTCTAAACAATACACTAGCGGCTCAAGCATCGCTTCGATGTTGGTTTATAAAGTCTATGGCCTAAACTCTAAAGTCTATGGTGTATACTCTATAGTCTATGACCTATGTTATATAGTCTATGCTCTGTAACCTGACTTGTGATAATCTTATTGGTGGAATTTGTCGCAATGTTATCCCTAATTTGGATGTGTCCTTCTATTGTATTCGAAAATAAACAGTTAATTTGATATTTAAGTTGTTTTATTTCTTCTTGTCTGATTGTGTGAAACATTATTACAATTATATTAATATCTTTGCAAATGTATTATAATATAATGAGATTGATTACATCAGTTTGTATGTTTGGTTTCTTAAAGGTCTGAAATGTGATTTCTTTGTAATATAGAGCCTGCTTTAGAAAAAATCCATTAATAATTTACCACTATGTGCTATGTGCTGCTATTTTAAAAGTTTGAGTTTGAGTTTAATATGCAAATCAAAAATATATTGTTGTCAGAAGTTCAAAATCTTCCATCCACTCGTTATGCATCTCATTTGAATAAATTATTTCTATTATCATCTAATCTATTGCAATATTCTTTTAAAGCCAGAACTATTTTTAAATGAGCGTAAAGTCATGAAACAAATGCAAGACAAGGCCGAGTTTGCATCGACTGATGCAATTCTAAAATCGTAAACAATAGCTCTCACATATATTTGCGTATTTTTTGTATGTGAATGTAACAATGTTGTAATTAATATCTCCTTTGTAATACATATCGTTAGTTTACAATGTATTTTGAGCATGTGCGTGTAGCAATAGCACTAGAGACGGACTTTATTACTGTTTATACATTTTTATTGGAGGTTAATAGTTGTTGTTTCATTTTATTTGTTTAAATTTACAAATTTAATCAGAATTTGTGTTGTAGAGTTTGTTCGTTTTTTCATAGTACATATATCTTTATACTATGGTTTTTTGTTTGACATAGATGTGTACCTAGATAATAACTTATTAGGCTTTAAAATATACAATAGCAACGTTGATAAAGATATTGTTATTACAGATAGATAAAATTTAAGTATCTGTTGTAATGGATCCCAATTGATGAATATGTATGTCAATACAAGGTTAGACAAGAAAACTACATAATTGTTTGTTTGTTTTTGATGTTATCTACAAAATGCCTGGTGGATTATGATGAGTTTCACTTTCAAGAGTAACTTATAATAATACTAGTTACCGCCCGCGGCTTCGCCCGCTTTGTCTAAAACCTAATAAATTATATACTAAAACCTTCCTCTTGAATCACTCTATCTATTAAAAAAAACCGCATCAAAATCCGTTGCGTAGTTTTAAAGATTTAAGCATACAAAGGAACATAGGGACAGAGAAAGCGACTTTGTTTTATACTATGTAGTGATTTACTACAATAAATAGGCCAAACAGGAGCAGTATTTTATATAGAACGTAGATAAAGATTTATAAGACGTTCAAACATAAGTAATCAGCTATGACTATTTCAGTATTACGTATTCCCTAATACCCTTATCTTTAATAATATGAGTCTTTTCACAGATACAAAATTATTTTTTGTAACCTGTCTAATGTAATCTTTCATAATATGACTAACATTTTCTTTAAATAGGCAAAAATTGTTGACCTGCAACGGAAACAGCTTTAAATGTCCCATAATTAAGAATAAAAACAAGGGTGATACAAACTTGTAGTATGGAAGAGGCGTTCAACTACTTAGTACGTGCTTGAGGGCAGATATCGTTAAGAGCCCTTGAAGGGACCGGGACACGTGTGTTTCGTTCAGGAATTGTCACTTTTTGTGGCGGGAAAAATCGGAAATGTATTGAGTATGCGCTTTCTTGGTCCTCTGGATTTTTTAGGCTTTTTCTTGTGTATTTGAATTTGTGTGATTTTGATATGTTCAGCACAATAATTCTGAAAATATGGATAGAATGTGAATACGTATGTGCTGAAAAAAAAATAAAAAATCTTTATGTTGATTAAGTAAAAAGTACTGATGAAATTCTGAAATTTCATGAATAAGTACGTAAATTTTGACCTGCATTAAAGAAACTAATTTCGCGGAGTAAAGCCACGAACAGAAGCTAGTATAAATATTCCTGTAAATAACAATTACATATCTCGTGATCTTCCTACAAAGCAAAACATTAAACAACGCATTGTCAACTAAATAAACACAAATGACCAAATTGTTCATCTTGTTGCATTGTAGGTACTCTATTGGAAAATGAATAATGAAAACTATGAAAATAAATATTATTGTTTGATATGTTGTTTTGATAAATACTAGAAGTGAAATATAATTAAAATCATCATCTTATTGTATACCATTAAGTAGATGACCTACGCCCTGTATGCTCATTGCTCATATTGTTTCCGATTTTTGTGACATTTTTTTTATTGATGCTCCAATTGATTTCCTTGATAAATAGACGAATATCCTACATAAATAGCTCAATTTTGTACTCTAAAATATTTAGTATTTTAGAATATAAAATTGAGCTAAAATATTTATAGTTTAACTTCTACTTAAAATTAATGGTATCTAAATTAAATGGAAAACAGAAAGAAAACATTTATTCACGACTAAGACCAAAATTTTTTACCATATATGAACTCCATACTATTAAGAAAATACTACACACAATGAAGAAGATTTCATAAATGTAGGTCTCAAGCTCAACCTAACCCTAAATAGGTCTCGCTCACCTTCCTATGTCACATGTCATTGAACTTTATTTCTAGGACACGAAGCTCCATGATACGAACGTGATACTAACTTAATTTAGATCAGCATTACGTCAAGATTCTATATATTACGTGGGATTACATAATATATTTTCTACAGATGCGAAAGTAAAATCTGTGCATGGTCTATAAATCTACTAGCTTTTCGCCTAGATATGGGATTCGGGATAAAACCTAGATGTGTTAATCCAAGATACCCTCTATATGTGTGCTCATTGTAATCGGTTCAGTAGTATTTGCGTGAAAGAGTAACAAACATACATACACATAACTACATCCTCACAAACTTTCGCATTATAAATAATATTAGTAGAATAGGAAGTAGGATAATTAATCTTTTCACGCCAGAACCTTTATCACATTTATATGAAAATTTCATGTCTTTAGAGAACCCAGCCATTTTTCGTGAAATAACTCGAAACAAGTAGGAGACAGAAACCTACATGTAGAAAATATGCTAGCGAGCGTGATAAAATATGCGGACCATAAATTATGTTATTATTAAATTAAATACCTTACTCATATAAAAATGTCGCAGCCATCTTGATGTTCGTAAAGACGAGTTTCATTTGATATTTTGGGTATTATGTGATAAGTCTGTTTATCAATTCATCTAAAGATTTATGTATTTATCTTCGATATCTGAGTATTAGGGCATGCAGAACCGAGTCCGGTTCCAAGTTTCTGAAACCCGGTTCCAAATCGAGCTCAGAACCGGGTAGAACCGGGTTACCCGGTTATTTTATAATACTTCGGAAAAAAATACGAAATTAAACAAAAGTAACTGTAAAAGTACCTGATGGGCCTTTTATTTTGCGCGGCTTGTGTATTATTTTATTAAATTAATAAAGAAACAAAATTTCAATACTTCTCTTTATTTATCAGTCTTATAAAAGTACCTTGTTATCATAATATCAAATATAAACTTAAACCTTATTCATTAACTGCAAACTGTAAAGCAAAAAACCGGCCAAGTGCGAGTCGGACTCGCGCTCCGAGGGCTCCGAACAAACCTATTTTTTATAATGTTGTAACTTTAAAATTTATGTTTCTAGCAATTTTTCCTTTATTTGTGTTATAAGACGTTACTTTTACCAAATTTAAAGGCTCTGTGTTCATGAAAAGCACCCAGCTGTAGGTTTTGAGTCCCATGCGAATGTCGAAATTTGCGAAAATTTTCAGCATTTAAGGCTATATCTTTTGATGCGTTGGCTTGTGAGTTTGATTTTTTCACATAAAAGGGACCGAAGACTTGAGTATTCGATATAAATTTCAGCTTGATACCAAAAACAAAAACATGACTGGATCATTATATGAAACAGTAAAATCAACAGCTTTTCAAATTCACGGCAAATCTAATAAAAATATTTCTGTAGCCTTATTTTTGTCATTTTCGAAGCCTAATTTTTTGACGTGACGTCTTATAATTCGATTGAGCCGGCTGCACGCACGAAAAAACATGACTCATGCGGCGTTACCTCGCTCTGAGGCGTTCCATGTAAGGCTTGAAGTGCAAGCGAGAGCGCGGAACGAGCGACAAAGAAGCACAATCGGACGTTGTCACGTTCAACTATCGTCAGTATACCGACTTTACAGACAACCAATTTTTTTTTTTTTGGTAATACAACCGTAGGAAACTTATAGCATCTAAGGTTAGACAACCAATCAGAGCCACGCTTGAGGCGTGGCACGAAAATTCGCGATGCAAGTGAGTCTGACGTTGCCAGATACAATAAATTTGTTAAAATAATGCAGCAAAATATAAATAATACTTTATATTTTAATATTTTGGTCGGAACCGGGAGAACCGGGTTTCATACTATTCAGACCCGGTTCTCAAGATCATCAAAAAACCCGGGTTTACCCGGGTTTTTCGGAACCGGGTAAACCCGGGTGTACTGAGTATATAGCGAAGATACTACGTATAAAATAAAATATGTATGTGTCTTTAGCGAACGGAAGAGTCGGTTGTTCCGAATTGTTTGTCATGTATGCTGAAATGGTTAACTAGGTATTTTTGGAAGAAATGGTTCTTATTCAAACAAAAATGCTCAGCTCATTTTGTAGCTAAAAATATCTAATTTTAATAAGGTAGTTTGGGTCAATGGTATTAACTATTATGTATGTGCATAATATAATATTATCTCTCTCGTATGCCGGGTACGTAATATCTACGCATGTTTAATATTTATTTGAATAAGTAATTGGAATGGTTATATTATTCTTTAAATATTGGAGCAATCTCTTCTTGTTTAATAACGATACATTATAATATATCGATGTTTTCATATTACGATGCACATTTGTGGAAAGTACATAAGTAATATGTTTCATCACGATACCTAAAGTGGAGCGCACTGCGCACTGCGCAGTAGAAATTCAAAAGCTCGAATGTCGATCATCAAGCGATTATATGAAAAGTATATAGTAAAGCATAGGCCATAGGGGTAATTACCCAAAATTTCAAATGTCACTTATCAATTGTGTATTAATAATATATTGAATAGGAAGCTAATATTCAATCTATACTCATATTATAAAGCTGAAGAGTTTGTTTGTTTGTTTGTTTGAACGCGCTACTCTCAAGAACTACTGGTCCGATTCGAAAATTCTTTCGGTGTTTGATAGCCCATTTATCGAGGAAGGCTATAGGCTATACATCATTACGGTAAGACCAACAGGAGCGGAGCCACGCGGGTGAAACCGCGGAGCGCAGCTAGTAGTTAATAATGGTTCTATATAACTATCATCTTTTAAATTAGTTAAAAGAAACATTTAAAATAACACGAGTTTTCTCGTATAAAATAATTACTAGATGATATTTAGATAATGCACAAACTGTTTAATTGAAAACGCCGACAATATAAATAGCATTTATAATTTTATGTATTTTTTAACTTAGAAATCAGGAAAACACGAAACCTTGTAGATTGTGCTAGTAGTAGCTGTTATACTAATACCTAGGTATTTTAAAAGATAGAGTTACGCATAACATTCTTTTTAGTTGATTTAACTATGTAAAATAACAAAAAAGAGCGTGTGTGCCGAGCACACGCGTCAGAAGTGAGACTTCTTTGGCAAGATTCAAATTCAAATCGTTGCCGTACTCCATGATGTGACGGTATTGCCATGACGCGACCTTGAAATTTTACTTTCAACGCGCCTAAAGAAGTTTCACTTCAAAAATATAATTACCTTATAAATTACAATATTAACTTTATTTCAATTCAATGGTTTTAAAAAAAAATTAAAGACATACAATTCAAACGGTTATTTATTTGTTGTTTGTTTAAACTTCTCTACATGGTTTGATGCAATCTCTCCTTCTTTAAAAAGCTGTGCAAAATTAAAATAAATAGCGCTACTAAATCCGAGTTTTCAGATCTTTTAAATAATCAGCTATGGTATTTAAAAGATCTAAGCTAACTGATTATTAACATAAGGTATGTAATAATCAGTTTTATGGTAAACTAGGTTTCCGCCCGCGGCTTCGCCCGCGCAGTCAAAGAAAAACCCGCATAGTTCCCGTTCCCGTGGGATTTCCGGGATTGCGTCATTTTCCCGGGATAAAAAGTAGCCTATGTCCTTTCTCGGGTATCAAAATATCTCCATACCAAATTTCATTAAAATTGGTTCAGTAGTTTAGGCGTGATTGAGTAACAGACAGACAGAGTTACTTTCGCATTTATAATATTAGTATGGATAATGTTTAATTGTTGTTATCTTAAACTTCACCACAAATTTCAAACAGCCATACGAATCAATGAAGTTTCTGCAACATTTTATGAATCAGAACCTAGAATCTAATTGTAATAAATAGGTAAGTCTATCACAGAAGCTTGGTTAGAAATGATGCAGCGTCCCACGGTGTGATCAAGGTCGGAAGATCGCAATGCACGCCACGCCCACCGTCTCTGACGCATCCATTTTGCAATAATGCTTAGTCTTTGTATGGTACAATAATTGGTGAACCATGTAAATGTACAAGTACATAATTAAAATAATCAAATTTAAACATATCTAGATAAATAAAATTATCAATACTTTACTGCTGGACTTATTCTCATAAAATTTTGTATGCCTCGTGGGTAGATTTAATAATCAGCCAACGTCTATTTTTCATACATACTCCCTAAGAGCAACAATCGTTTGCCAGGACAGCTAGTGTATTATAAGAATAATGTCAAAGTATAGTTAGGTCGCTCATAATAGTTTCTAATTTGCAATAAAAAGCACAATATATTATTGATTTATGTATTAATTTAACATTTAAAATTACACTAAAACATACTATAAATATCAAATAATCCCATATCTTACTTTGTCCTTAACATTGATATGAGCAACACCATCAAGAAATAATTACGCTACACTTGACCTTAACAAACTATACTTAGCAATCTAGTTCCTCAATAATAATTCATACGCTAACAATCAGAATCAAGAGGAAGCAACTATTTACCATCATTAAGCAGATAAATAATAAACAATTCTTAAAACAATAATACCTGATTGCATCTGTGATTGCAGCAGATATGGAATGAAATCATCAGACCTTCAGCGACGAATAATAGAGTAATTACAGATTATGTCATGCTGATTGAACCTGGACGTAACTGTGTGGTGCGTCTACACAGAGCCAATTATAATTTTATGTAGAGCAGACATGTAACTGAATTTTATATCGAGTTTTTGTAGTAATTTAAGTCTAGCCGAAACTTATATTGTGGTATTAAATTATGTTCTATATTATTTTTAAATAAAACTTATACTGAAGCAATATCATATTTTGAGGCTAATAATCATGATAATAATATCATGTTTGGTGCAATTTCCATGTTCATCCAATCTGTAGGTATATGCCGGGCGCTAAATATGTACTCTACTAGTAAACTTTCTGCAGATAGGGTATCCAACTCCAGTTCCAAGTCTGTAACAAAAATATCATTATCATTAACACGACTCTACCTTTTGTAAAACAATCAATTATCTTCTTTCTCGTTCGCGAGCAATGTTCGCCATTGTTAGCTCTGTTTAGACGTAGCATTATAACTTTATGTACGATATTGATTATTACGTGAATATAATAAATATAATTATATTGGAAATCATCGGTTGATCGGTTTAAGACAATTTAGATTAACAATTAGCGTCATATAATTGAATTATTTAGAACGAACTGATTTAGCCATTATTAATGTCAAGTGCGAGTGATTTATTCAAGATTTATTGAATGAAAAGTGACTTAATCTCAATAAATCAATAATTGAATTAATACAAGTTCCTTGCCCGACTACGTCATTTTTAACTGGGATTTATGTATGAAAATAGTAAAGTATTTTGTATTGTAATAATTGTAAAGTATGAAAAATAATGATCCAGAATCCATTCATTATGAAAAAAAATTGTTCGTGTATTATTTTGAGAAAACAAGTTAAAAAGAAGCAAAAAAAAAACATCCTTAACATATTTGTTCAATGCAATTTTAAACTTTAAATTAAAGTAAAGCAATAGAACACTTAAAATACCAGTTGGTTCCACTTGTAAAGTATGAAAAATTATGATAAAAAATCTCAATTGATAAAATTCTCCTGTAGAGAACTTTTATTAGACTATTTAACTTTTTAAACCATACTTAGTTAAAAGCGTAGAGTGAACAGGTACCTTCTAGGGAAGCGCGTACCATCTTAGACCACAAGCTCTTCCCTATCGACAATAAAAAAAAAACTTAACTTTCGTTTGTTCATCCTTCCGTCTATCCACACATCTATCGTCATTGATACTTCAAAACCTATTATAGAAGTAAAATATTTCAAGCGGAAAAGCCTAACAATGTATAGTGCAATTATTTCCAGATAATCAAAATACATCTTAATGATAAATGATAACTCAAGGAAACTAGAATCATAACTAATAATACCTGATATCTTCACAAAGCGTAAACTCTGCATAAACAGTAGAGATAAAGTCAATATTATTATGAGTAATTAAATGTTTTAAGATAACATTTTCAAACATATTCTAACGAAGACACATTTTTTGAAACGTAGGCATAACATAAGTTTTGTTACGTTGGTAAAATGTCACAATTTATTAAAATATTATAAAATATTATATTTTCAATTTTCACGAGGAAGTTTTTTTTAGGTAAGACTAAAGAGAACAAGGAGTTCAAACAACATCCTTAGACGCTTAGATAGAAATAGTAAGTTTTCACTTTATGTAAAAATAAAATAAATAATTTCAATTATTATAATTAAATAGTGTGCACATTGCTCTTATTTAACTTGTTTGACATTTGTGTATCATGTATGGCCCTCCTTTTTCCACATAAAATAGCTAATATTGAAAACTATTGATTTAAAGAATATACAAATCTATAAAAGGAAATGACAATCTCGTTGTTTTGTTTGTCTCTACAGCAAACGTAAGTGAATGCTTCGTACATTTTCTCTTAGAGAAAGTTAAACTCAACCTAATAATGTGTTTGAACAGACATGCATATTGTATAAAAAAGTTATGAATTCTTAATTTGAAAGTCGTGGTTTGTGGAGCGTTAGTTTAAATTTTATTTATTTATTTTTTAATCGCTTAAGTGCATGCTGTGAAATATTTTAACCTCGCAACGCCATTTTGATGGCCGTATTCAATGTAAAAAAATAGCCCTAAAAGTAACACTGTAATCCAATCATTGTTCATTCATATCATTTAGTTTATTTTGAAAGAAGTGAAAAAAAGCGTGTTAAAATTGCTTCAAAGGACATTTCCTTTGAAGCAATTTTAACACGCTTTGTTATTAGCTTCACCTGAATGTATGTATGTTTACATATATCAGACTTTACTTTTAATTTTGACCCACTTCGAAGGGCTAGATTTAATTCAAACTATGTACACTTATCTATCTTTATTTTAGCGAGGTTATATTAGTATTCTTTAAGCTATATTTATTTATTAAAGATCTCAACATCTCGACACTTATCTTGCCATAAAATATGAATACTGTAGCATACATTTTAGTATTCCACAGTATACCACGATTACCATACCTAACTATCTCAGAAACGCACTTTTTGGGAATACAATTATATTTTCAGATCACGTATGAAAGGTTAAAGTACTTTATATGGTTTTGTAAACAGCCGTTCTAAGAAATGCCATGATTTGTGTAATGCGAATTGCTAATGTGGGATTACGTGCTCGGGACTCACTAAGAGATCTCTTTAAGAATACTGGTATCCTTACTGTACCATCACAGTATATATTTAATAATATTTTGCATGTACACAAAAACGCCGACTTACACACAAGAGTAGGAGATAGACACTGTTATGGCACAAGGAACAGAAATAGAATTGAAATGCCATTTTTCCGATTAGCTAAAGTTAAAAATTCATTTATGGGTCAAGGTATACGCTTTTACAATAGAATTCCTCATAATATTAAAGAGTTTAGTAGTTCTAAATTTAAAACTTATATAAAAAACGTACTAGTTCAGAGAGCGTACTACAGTATTCAGGAATATATGGACAATAAAAACCCATGGAGGGTTGTCGCGTAAAAACCACAGGACAGTTCTTTGGCATGTTATTATAATATATGATGTTACATAATATGTATTTTGTAAAATTGTAAAACTGACATGATTTAAAAGAGCAACTATGGAGTTTCTTGCCGGTTCTTCTCCGTAGATACTGCTTTCCGAATCGGTGGTAAATTTTAAAATATGTAATGACGTTTCAAAAGTGCTTCTATAAGAAGTCTAATTGAATAAATAAATGTTTGAGTTTGAGTTTGAGTTTGAGTTTAAAAGCCGTGTTTTTGCTTGATTGACCCGCTTTGAACGTTTATCATGATATGGGAATTGGGAATCCATATTTATAATGCATTGAATTTTGTGAGTGATCCAGGGTGAGGCTTAGAATTGACTTTAATTTTTGTTCGTATATTATTGTGAGGTTTCATATATTTACAATAATTTAGTTAACAAAAAAACCTAAAATTAAAAGTCATACATAACATATTTGTTTCATTTTAATTTTAAACTATGAAGTTATGTAAAGCAATGCACTACTTAATAATTAATATGATGTTATAATTATCTACTAGGTAGTTAGATGCGACTAAGAAACAATTCGACTTATGAAACCGACTGATATTTAACCGACTTCCTCTACTTCTAAGTCATGAGTCTTCATTATTTTTTTATCTGTAGATTCTAATAAACGAACAAATGACAATTTCAAATACGAAAATCAAATTCTAGAATGTTTTATTTCGAAATTTGAATCCAATCCACTTTTGAGTCTGTTTTCTGTGATGCCTCGTACATACAGCCTAGGTGTTGTGTATTCAAAAACGAGTTTTATGCCTTGTAATTGGAGTGCATTTTCGTTCGTGTATAGAGTTAGGTTTTAATAATAACCTGTTTGTGGACGCCGTGGGAACGAAGTCGGATATGCGAGGTATAATCGTCCGTCGGAACTGAGACTGCAATAGTCCAATTTTGCCTTTTACTTAGTTTGCTGGCTAATTCGTTTGGGCATCGGCTGTTTAATGATAGACTTGACCTTTATTATTAGCTATTAGTACACAATTAAGGACGCTATTACGTATTTTTACAAAAACACGCTGTTTTTCGGTACCATTTTAACTTAAAGCAATTACACGTGAGAACATAGTAATATCTTAATTTAAAGATAATATATTCAGCTCTACGTTCATCTTATAAAAATGGTACGACGTCATACAAAATTGTCGCTGAAATACGATTTTCCCAGCACAATAATCGCATAAAATGCAAAAAAATGGGGTCTAAAACGGTACCATTTTAATAAAATTAAAAGCCTAATCTATCTTCTTACCTACAAATTATTGAGGGATATATAGTCCTTTATATATGGTGTAATTTTTATGAATCTAAATCAAAATTTTATTTCAATTATAAGCTAAATTAAAAATACTTGTCGATTTCTTCATACATTTTGCTCTCGCGGGTCGTCAGACCGCGCTCAGAAGCGCTCTTGGAAGGACGGGTGTATCGCTCCTCGTCCCAACAATAAAAACGAATAAGAAAAAGATTATTGTGCGTGCACTGTCGTTTTCGTGATTTGAAATATTTGATACTTTATAAGAGTAAACTGTATAAGTTTCATATTCCAATTATTTGTAATTTAAAATTATGTT
>CAJQZM010040486.1:0-28653 GCA_907164665.1 Colias nastes | reverse complement strand
CGGCGCCGTCTTGGATTTTAGTTTTGACCTCATATTGGTTAATAGCTACCCCAAAAACCATGAAAATGACACCCATGACGAAAAGATGTAAAATTTACGTCGGCGCCATCTTGGATTTTAGTTTTGACCTCATATGGGTAATAGCTTCCCCAAAAACCACCCACATTTGCAAATGTGTTTGCTCCTTAGGAAAAGTTCAGATTTCCTAGGTAATGTGATGAATCTAATTTATTTAATTTCGACCGTATCTCGGAATAACATACATATTTTTCTAAGAATTGTATACAATGCCGGATTTAATACATTGCCGGCAACATAATATGTTTGATAATTCTTAAAAAAGTATTTTAAACATTTCAAAGCTTAGATATTGCATACAATTCCTAGAGGTTTTGTAAAACACTCACACTTTTTTAAGTTAGTTACTAACTAACATACTTATCAGAATTGTACCTACTAATAAAAGTAAGAAAATGAATTTTTAAAGTTCGTAATAATGTTCTGGAATCAATTTCAATAAAATTTAAAAATTAAAAATAATGTCAAGTATCAAGATGACCTATAAAATGGAATGCGCTATGTTTACGTGAGCGTGATGTTGCCGCGAACAAAGTTACGACGTTAGATACCTAAATTTGAGTAACGCAGATCGGTGACAGCGTCCTTAAGCGAGACTTTCATATAAATATATGTAAAAGTTTACTGCAGTGAGCATACAGAAGATATACCTACTTAGGTAATAGAAAAGTGTTTTGGATTGTCAAATGTAATGTTAAGTTTTTCTAGATACACTATAGTTTTAAATCATTTTTATTGTAATAATTAACTACTGGTCTTAATCTTAATGATTGAGAAGCTACTGTTTTAATATAATTAATGTGTTAAAAACGACCAAACCTACTAAGAAATTTCTAGACTTGTCAAACAAAGAATATTCTTGTTGTTTTAAAATAAAATACTTTACTTTCCAACCACTCAAACAAAAATACTAAACGCATAGTAAAATAGAAAGTTATAATAAATGGTCAATTTCCACAAAACAGGTGCAAGAAATGAAACTATCAATTACTTATTAAAAAGCTTTGGATTTCCGACAGAATCGTGATCTACTAATAGTTGATCATAAGTAATTAATAATAATTGAGAACGATTATTGCTTATTCGATAAATTAGAATCTCATTACTTAAAATAATTAATTCAAATGTTTTGTTAATTATCAACTAGCTTTCCGCCCGCGGCTACGCCCGCGTTTTCAAAGAAAAACCCGCGAAGTCCCCGCTCCCCTGGTATTTCCGGGATAAAACCTATTCCATGTCTAAGTTACTCTCTATATGTGTGCTAAATTTCGTTGTAATCGGTTCAGTAGTATTTGCGAGAAAGAGTAACATACATACATATACACACATCCATCCTAACAAACTTTCGCATTTATAATATTAGTAGGATATGAGAGGATTTTCTTATTAGAAACTCTTAATAGAATGTTTGAGAAAAAACCGAAAATGACCTCTTAGAATTTTAACTTTTATAAGAAATGACCATGACTCTTGTTCTTTAAATAAAATCTTGTTTACATAAGTGAGTGTAGTTCTCATCAGATATTTAAAATAGGATCGGAAATGTAAATCTAATGAATAATATTATGTGTATCATATCCTACTAATAATCAGTAAGTGTGAATGTAATGAGGTTGGTTGGTATCAACGCAAAAAAATATTCGGTGATTTTTTTGATATTCTGTAGTTATAGTCTGGAAATATGTAAAAATAAGTTAATTAAACATAAGTATGTCATTACATTAAAAGCACTCCGTATTATTCATATAAAATTTAAACATACAAATGTATTAAAATCAAAGATATTATAGTAATTACACTGCTACAAAATGATTTCGTTAAAATTCACAACGAACTTCAAAAGCCCTCAATATTACTTCAATAACATATCCATTTTAAGATGCAAATAGCAAAGCTCAGCACATAAGATCAAACAGACAAACAAGGTATATAATGCGATCTAAATATAGACTCATTATTATGCGCAAAGTGTTACAAAAAGCATAGAGCATTCTCCATAAAATATCACATAATATGTAACAGCTTCGTGTAAACAGATGCTTAGTTAGACCTACCACGGTTTTAGAAGCAATCTAATAATTCCTTATCCATCGCTCTTCAAGTATAAGATTGTAATCTAAGTGTAGATGAAATAGCGCAATGTATGTTGCTGAACGCGATAATATAAACAGGTGTGTATCATCCATTGCTTGTTAAGTATCAGATGAGCAATGGAAATAGCTAACTTAAAGAGCAATATATATCGTCAATTCGATACCATCGGCGTTTAAAAGCCTGTTACATATATACTTGTGCAAAGCTTAGACAGTGATGAGTCATATATTTCATAATATATTGTATATATTTCTATAGTAAATATATTCGTAAATCATATTAGCAATAAAATTGTGTTACGGAAGTAGAGAGTAAAATAATTTATAAACAAACGGCGCCAACTCGACACAGATACACTTTTTACATTGCAGTGGGAAATTAGATAAGGAAATAAACGGAATACTGCTAATATTTCGTATTTATAAATTGATAGTAAGTAGGTAAGTAAAGAAGAGAGAGGTCTATCCTATTCTATCCTACTAATATTATAAATGCGAAAGTTTGTGAGGATGGATTTATGTGTATGTATGTATGTTACTCTTTCACGCTAACACTACTGAACCGATTACAATAAAATTTAGCACACATATAGAGGGTAACTTTTATTAACACATAGGATAGTTTTTATTCCGGAAATCCGACGGGAGCGGGAACTATGCGTTTTTCTTTGAAAACGCGGGCGAAGCTGCGTAATACAAATATACGCTGCCCGATTTTTAAAAATATATCTTTTTTAATGTATTCTTAATTCGATTAAAATGTATCTCTATCGATGCTGTTTGTATGCCGAATTTTATGCAAATTATGTTTATATTTTTGCATGATTACGTAAGTAAGATGATTAGGATAACATACGAAAGATAAAATTGTTTTCAAGTTTTAATTTATCAAATACAAACTTAAAAATATATTAAAACAGCTGATTAAAATACTTAATATATCTAAAATGCAAAACATAGAGCCGTCTTGCTGTAGCTTAATAATTCAAAAAATTTTACCTTCCATCTTAAATTTATAAAAACGTTTTTTTTTTTATTATACAGAAAAAATAGTCACGAGCAATCATTACAATAATACTTGAAATTAAATCCAACATCATACCGTTATAACCTTAAATAAAATATTAATATAATATTTCATTACACAAACATATTTGTATAAGAACAATCATCGTTCCACGGTTTACTGATGGGCATTATACCAACATCAAATATTGAAGAAATCTTGTAATATACACCTTAAGAAGCTTATATAAACTCGATCATGTTAACGGTATTCTGAGATATTGCCTAATTCTGCCAAAGCGAGTCACGATTTAATTTAATTTATTGGACGTGTAGACTCGATTATTTTGTGGTACAACAGCTGAGGCCTTGAAGACGTCTGGTAAAGTTGAAAAAATGGTAAAAGCTGTATGTAATTAAAGCTTAATTAATAATTAAGCTTATGTTTCGTACGCGCTGTTCGAATCAGGATAATTGTATCATAGTGTTTATCTTGGCTATATAACACTAGCTGTGCTCCGGGGTTTCACCCGCATTGCTCCGCTCCTGTTGGTCTTAGCGTGATAATATATAGCCTATAGCCTTCCTCGATAAAATAGCTATCTAAAACCGAAAGAATTTTTCAAATCGGACCAGTAGTTTCTGAGATTAGCGCGTTCAAACAAACAAACAATCAAACTCTTCAGCTTTATAATATTAGTATAGATTAGAATTTATGAGCCATAGTAAATAATAAAAATCAACTATGTACTTACCAGTATAATATTAATTACCTATAGAATAAATTTCTATTATAGGTAATTAATATTATACAGGTAAGTACATAGTTGATTTTTATTATTTACTATGGCTCATAAATGTGCTCATAATGCTCAAAATAATTACGTATTAACTCCATTAATGATTCACCTTTTGAGAATATAAAAACCAAAAACAATTTTATTGATTTGAGTTTCTTATTTCAGGAATAAAAGTCTGTCAGATCTTCTTGTTATTATTTCAGATAATTCCCTTCACAAAGCAAACTGTACAATTAGTAATTAATATGAAAGTCCTACATGATAACAACTGGAAAAATGAAACTACTTAAGTATGTAAACGCCAAATTTTTGGTCAATTTCTTATCAATAGTTACTGAGATTGGCACGTTTGGCAAAAACAAAAACGCTTTATATATTAACATAGACATTTAATAAAATGTAACACGACACAATTAAAACAATAACAGTAAATTAAACACAAGCACACGGAATATAAAGTACACCAATTTTCAGCAGATCCACGAACATAAGAATCATACATATGTGATCTGAGATACGTCCGTTATATCATTTAATATTCTGTTCAGGAAGCTCTCTGTGGGAAAACGACTTATCTATAGCGACGATAAAAATCGTCGTGATTTACATATCCTAGCTACTTGTCGCCGGTTGGTTATTGATGCAGTTTATTATATTTGACGGTAATTGGTTAAATTTAGGCGTAGCCATGGAGATGCTCGAATAGTAATGATTAACTTTGTGGATTCTATGGTTCAATAGATTACTAGTAAAAGCTTCAATAACGCTATGTCGCGAATTTATCGACCTTCTTGATCGAAATTTTCCACGTTGCATCCATGTATTTTAATTTATCGTATGGGTCATAACTCATAGAGCATACAGGCGATCAAAACTAAACACTTGTATTAGTCCAGGATCCATCGCCCATTTTTGCACGTGATTACTATCAAGCTAATTTTCCGTGAGTAGCTTTATTTTGATGAGACGCCCAATAATTTCCTGTACGAAACTCTCGATTGTGGTAGCTAACAGAGGTAACAAGGATAAAATGTGTTGATTTGATGGTTCTCAAATATTTATTACGCAATTTGTAGGACAATATGTCTGTTGAATTATATAAATATTAACTAAGTGAAAACAAAAAAATCAGCTGGTTTGTAATCATTTATGATGACCTCGTTATCGATACACATTGGAAAGAGGGGACTCTTTGATCAAACCATAGATTTTGTAGGACCAATATTTTTTCGAATCTTGAGATTGAACAACAAAAAAAAATTCAGTTAGTAATAAATATTTGAGAACCATCAAATCAACACATTTTATCCTTGTTACCTCTGTAAGCTACCACAATCGAGAGTTTCGTACAGGAAATTATTGGGCGTCTCATCAAAATAAAGCTAGGTACTCACGGAAAATTAGCTTGATAGTAATCAAGTGCAAAAATGGGCGATGGATCCTGAACTATATTGGGAACTTTGTCAATAAAGTAGTTATTGTTGTCCTAATATTTATACATACACTTAGATACGTTTTAAATATTTTAAAACAGTATTTTACTGATCTGGCTGTTGAGTAGATAATGGATGAAACCGCAGACTAAAGCTGTTTACAATTATTAAGCGTTGCTACAGGTGAGATACCAAAACTTTACAAATTCTGCTCCTCAAAGGTGCTTTTGGCTGTTCATTAAAAAAACAGCACACAAGTGAACAACTATACCTTACGCGAATCGAGCCGTAAAATTACCGTGGACACTACAGCACAATACTCTTTTGTTAGAGATAGTCACAAAACCTTTTTGTATAAAGGGCAATCAGGTGTTTTGCAAGACATTGCCAACCTGCAAGCACCAAGCTATTCTGAACTTTATCAGCAAGTACTTTAAATCCAAATTTGGCGATATTTGCTTGTAAAGAACACCGTATGTCTTGAGTTTTTCTGAATTTCACAGCATCTGGCAAGAATTCGCGAGATCTTAACACGGACGCATCTGCTGCTGACATTTGGTACGTGCCAAGAAGAAAAAATGGTATCTTTTAGTAGGTAGATTTAGAAATGCGCCATAATGATGTTAAGAGCTAGAGTTTCCGCTCAATGATTAACTTTCATCTCTGTTATTAATATAAGGCAGATGGATATATGGATAAATTGTTTATACATAAGTATAACTACTACGTACATTTTATAAGAAAATAGTACGAAATTACGGAGTATTTAATTTAAAAACATATATTATGTAGGTAGGTACTTAATTAAAATGAAAAGGTAAAAAATACTAATTGTAGTGTGTAATCATTATAAGTAAACATAATTCAAATATAAATTAGTACAAACTTGATTAGGAAGAATTAATTCAAAATATGATCAAAATTAAAAGGATTCATTAGTTGAAACAAGAAGCGATAGGTTTTTTTTACTATTATGCAAATTTTAGTTCATTCATACATAGGTATATTTAAAATTATTCATTGATAATCTCAAAAATTACTCACACGAATATTTTTTATGAACCTCGCCATTAATAGGACTACTACCTCTTTAAAACCAGTACCGTTTAAAAAATTATTTGCTCCGAAATTAACATTCGGAATTCCTGTGCAGCTTTTATATTTAATTATTTAAGGTCTTAACAAAATTGTGTCTCTTTTATTTGTGTGCGAGAAAACTTGAAAAATTTCTTATATTACCGCTTACTTAATGTTAATTAATTTGACTTTACAGAAGTCCGAACGGGTCCAAACAGACATCTGCTTTATCTACTTCCTTTACCTGGCCATTCGCATATGTCTTGCAAGAAAAAATCTCGTAATGATACAAAAGTTGCTTCAAAAACGCGTGAAAAACATCTGCTGCGCCTTAAATGCAACACAATTGAAATTAAACCTTATCTGCATACGGTTAAAGTACAATTTTCTGTGTGTATTTAAATAGAGATGGTCGCTTTGTGTCTTCGGCTGTGTCCGTCGAAAGTCGGATGTCTTCGTTCGCGTGGAGAACTTAATTTAACAAGGAAATCGCATGCATGTGTTCTTGACCAGTATTTATGTAAATTTATATTTAAGCGACAGCTTAGTGCGATTATTGTCCCCTTGGTTTTCCAGTTAAGGGCAGGCATATTGAGTCGTCGTGAATATAAATTTGCTGGCAATTGAAATGTTAATTCACTTCAAATTGAAATTGTGATTGTTCTAGAAGGGCTGTTTAACTTAAACAAAACGTCTACTTTACAAGCCTTTTTCACTTTGTGTTACGAAAAATGGCAAAAGTTAACATAAAGGTAAAAATATACTACTACTTAGGTAAAGCATACCTGATGTAATTAAAACTTCTTCTATTACTATTAGAATTTGTAGATAGATTGTAATATATTATACCTATCAATTTTTAAAAGGCTGGTAGCATATTAAAATGTAATAAAGTGTAGTAGGTACAACTGTGAAATCTCACCAATATCGCTCTAGTCGTTTTTGCGTGAATGAGTAACCAATATCGAACGATCGGAATTCCGTACAAATAGTAAGTTTTATCATAAATTTACCAAGCCATAAATCTTAGTTGCTTTCAAATATTATCTATATGCAAACTTCTAAGTGCTAACTTTAAGAACACTTAGACGAAACTTGAATAAGCTTTACGCTAAAGTGTTTGTTAAGTTAACGTTTGAAACTTACCAGTAACCTGTACCCAAGTTGTTATTACGTAATTTCTATGTAAATATTAAAACAGTATATTTCTAAAATAATTAATAGCACTTTAAAAAAATTGTTTAAATCCGTAAAATGTATAACTTGTTCAAATTAAAAAAAAAAAAATGTAAATATTAAAACAATTAAATACTTAATAGAACTTAATCAAAATTGTTTATAGTTCGTTTTCTTCAAATTAAAATAAACATTGTTATCAACATAAATATAAATCATATCAATCTATATTCGTAATATAAATAATGCATAATAATTGGGAAGAAACTTCAAATCCACTATTTACCAGTAATTAATTATTACTCTACTCCCCTTGAACTTATCACAACATTTCGAAAGTAAAAAACGCCTGATGGACAAAACTAAAGGTGTTTGAGTTTTTTACATTACCATCTTCAAGGTTAGTTTTCGTGCATCTGCCCATCTTAGGAACTAAACATCTGCATATTCAATTAATAGCAAAAAACTTGACCTACTAAAAAACCTACTTTTTAGTGCAATATTTCTACGATTTAACTATAACTTTTCTATCAATATTAAAGTCAATCTTATCGCAAAGAAATAACGGTGTATTTCGTTTGGTATATTGAAAAATTATGTCAGTAAAAAGGTGCCAATTTCCGTTCGGATGTCACATATCCGTTTCTAAAAATCAGCGGTAAGTGATTAGTGCGCATGTGCTTCGTTTTTTATTATTTTTAATTTTTTCCCAGTTAATTTATCATTAGAGAAACAGCTGCTTTTCCAACAATGTGGTTTATTTGCATTCTTCGTGAGATATTTTGTTTTTACTAATATATAGAGGTATGCTGGCGACCGTGAAATTTAAACTGGATCCCGAAATTAAAGCGGACATTCCATTTATGTAATTATTCAGCATTTTGTGTATTTTAAAAATTAAGATCACGTTATCGTACACACCTACTGGCTACTAAATAATTGACAAACGTTTCGGAATCTTCTCTATTTAATTATTCGCCAGTTACCTAATATAACACGATTTTTATTATAAAAAAATATTCTCATTGTTTCAAATTTGTAATCCTCCTCATTTTTTCAATTTAAAGACAGAAAACATATCATAATTCGGTAGTCCAGTAAAACTTGACTGAACTACGACTTACCATGTTAAAAAGAAAATGATAAAAACATTGTTTGATAATTTCCAATCAACTTATTTCTTACAACATCACATAAATTAAAGTAACAAACATGATCTCTACTCCTATCCTTTTTCTTTTCCAAAAACAAAATACTAACTGTTCCTTCTCTTCTTTGACCACCCTCTACATACCTTGGCTTCCTGGCTCTTTCATAAAAAAAAATGCTACAATTGATATCAAACCACATTAACAGTAACTAACTGCGCATCCTGTAACAACCAATTGTACGTTAAAATTTCTCATGGCTAGTGCATCAAGAATAGCACCTTGCAACTCGGATATCCGCGTGGAGTTCATAAAATCTTCCCACAGCACACACCTTTCGTACTTGTCGTCAAAAAACATAACACCTTGCGGCTATCGATGAAAAAAGGCTGATCGAAATCATTCTTCCTTTTGCTTGTCTCATGGGATTGTTTGGGATGGGAACAAAAATAACATGTAAGGTTTTAAAGGATAATGATTTATTTTTAAGAAATTCAATTACTGTAAAATGGTTATAAAATATGTTGTTGCTAAATTAATTTTGCGCTCCTGTCTTTGAACAATATTTATCTCACAGAAATAATTTATATAAATATGGCAAAAAACTCGTTCAGGCTTGTTAAAGATCCTATCTTTACGCTAAAGAAGCCTTTACCTTCAATCCTCACCAATAAATTAAAGATTAAGAGATATTCAACATTTCACCTCTACTCTGTCAAGAAAGCAACGATCAATTCTTTAAAAAAGCCTTCAAAATGATATAATCCAAAACACATAACTTAAAATAACCATGCAGGTGATATATAACATAAAACACATAACGTCAATTCTCAGCATCAGGTGTTTGCAGGTAAAATCTTCAGTTTCTCAATATCAGAGAGAAGCAGATGCCCAACCCGTTAGATGCATTGTGATATGAAATCAAGAACGGCATGTGATCCCGTCTTGTATGCCACATGTTCGCAATCAACCAACTGTGAGGTTTTGGAGACACTACACTAGCGGATAAGTAAACGCACGTGAGAAAGTTGAGCATTTTTTTGGAGCAATGGTGCGAGAAAATTGAGTATTGTATTTGATATTTCGTTTTAAAGCATTCAAATGCTTTATTAATGAAAAGTGTGTGTAAAAAATCACAAGACGGGAAGGAGGATTTTAAATTATCTCTAATTGAGTTCTGTGTTTTGTAGTCTGTTTGTTTAATGTAAAATATACAGCGATTTATTGTTTATTGAAATAAATAGATATAGCAATCTGGTTTTAATAATGCATAAGTTTATGAGGTTGTAGTCAATACCTATGTAATTTTTGTTACTAATTGTGTAAAAAATAAAGAAATAAGACTTACACGTGTATATAAACAACACAAAATCAGATAATATCCAAGGTTGATAATCTTTTTAAATTTTAATCTTAATTAAATTCAGTTTAAGATCGGATTTTAAACATTCTAATCAACCTGTCTAAAATACTAGTTTTAGATATTTTATTCTTAGACATCCGCACAAATATACATGTGAATCAGATTTCATTCCAAAATTGAATAAACTTTTCAGCTTTATAATATTTTTTGTATTGTAGTTCGATATTAGGCTTTTGCCTTTTGAAGGGCTTTTCAAAACGCCATCTTCGTGGCTTCTCAAGCCGTAGAACTATCGCTGATCAGCCGAATGTTGTGTAAATTACAACAGGTCACTAATTTGGAGTTATATGATAAACAGGTATTTATCACCTGATGGCCACTGATCTACACCTGTGAAAACATGTGACATTACTAAAAGCCAAGATAATTTTAGATATTTGCGTAACTTATCGATGTAATCAGTTGCATATGATAGTGTTTATTTTTATTATGTGGTTATCGTATACATAATTAATATATATTATTATCAATTCAATCTTCTGCAAGAGGTAAACAGCTTGTCTTTCCTTAGTTTATAGATTATTCGCTTTTCTGACGAACGTTGAAAGTTTAGCAAAGTGTCTAATACTTTCCTATTTACTCTGTCCCTATGTCCCTTTGTATGCTTAAATCTTTAAAACTACACAACCGATTTTGATGCGGTTTTTTTTATAAGATAGAGTGATTCAAGAGGATCGTTTTAGTATATATTTTATTAGGTTTAAGACAAAGCGAGCGAAGCCGCGGGCAGAAAGCTAGTATATTATAATAATTTATGTATGTTTAGGATCTATTATTCCACAGAGGTTCGATCCATTTAAACAAAAAGTAGATTGAAATAAACATTTACAATAACCACAGATACTAAAATACTATAGGTACTCTAAACAATTGTATATTTTAGTAACATTACTCATACACTTACCTACTTACTATATAATTTGATTTATTTTTAACCATTCTCTTTGAAGAAGACACGGCACACTTCAAATTTGTTTACATGACGGCAATAAACACGCTTCTGTTATTTATGCGTTCCCTGTTCACTGCTTGATCACTCTGTATGAAGTGAAATACCTGTTTGTTTATATCATATTGTTCATAAACGGCTGAAACGATTTTGATATAAGTGATGTATGTAGAAGTAGGTATAAGCTTTGTTACGAATTTTCGCATTTATAAGGTGTTCATTGAAGCTGATATTTGGAAAGGTGATCCGTGAGATATACTTAGGTAAGGTACCTAAGTATATATCCCACGGATCACCATATAAGATATATAAATATATTGTAAAGTGTCTTAATAAAGTCGATTCGGAACTTTCGGAGCGAACATACAATGAAACAAAATAAAACTCTCCCTTTTAATATTAATGATAGCGCGCTAACGATAGAGCATTATAATTCACAGAGCTTCGGAAAAATTATACAACAGAAATATGCTCCCAAAATATGGATTAATATGAACACTTAATTTTTTGTTAAATACAGTCCGATGCACTGAAACACCTTTAAAATCGATGACATAAAAGTGTCATGGCAGACAGTTGAGATGTCATATGTAAAACAGCGCGTGGCATGCTTTTTTCACTCATCCAGCATCTGCTAAAACACATTTCACGTCAGTTGTTTAATGAGCGAATTCCAAGAGATAATCCTAATTAGTTAAAAATAATGTTCGCTAATTTTTCATGTTTATTTCTTTGCATTTTTCGTGCTTAGCGCCGCGTGGGATTGCGTGCGGACCAGTAATTGTATTTAATTATAATTAGTATGTGTAATTAGTGATTTGCTTTATTTGTCCTAGCTATAATTATATACTGAAACATTTTTGTAATAGTTCGATTTAAATGTTTGTAATTAACATTTTTTGTACGTATAAAATAACTCTTGTGAAATCTATTTTTTATTCGTCTCAGATATCAATCTTCATCATGCTGTCAAATTGTTGGAAACTAATTAAATCATGCTATTTTCAGCAAAAGCAAACATATACAGGTACTTTTTTTATTTTAGTTCGAGTCAAAATAATTGAACAAATTTTTAGATTTATTTTTCCACACAGAAGTTCCACATTTCTCGTTTCGATACAAAATCATATCTTAAAACCATTACAAACTCTCCTTTAAAGCTCAAAGCTCTCCAATCTACGTACACACTATAAAATGCCACAAAGTGTAAATACCTGACCTTTATGTAATGTTATGTTAACATAGATCCGACCTTATTAGCTCCTCTATACACCATATGCGTTTTATATCCTCTGTTTAATGAAACTACATTTATTGAGTACCTACCTATACTGGAATTAAAACTGCCCAGTTTATCGACCATTCGCTTAATTGAGTTTTTTAAATATTTCTTTAATTAGTGCTAGTTTTGTTTCCGCCAAGTAAAAAACAAATGTATGCTAAAATAATAAAAGTCCATAAATTAAATTATGTTGCCAATTCAATTAACTTACGAAATAACATTATTTTTTACATATCCTCTAGAAGATAAGGTGAAATTTATAACTATGGTCCTTATTAATATTGCGTTTAAACCATCGCTTCAAGAGTTCACATTCCTGCCTTAAAAACTCGGTAGTATAACGATTCTAGGAAATAATATCACCCATAATTCAATCGAGGGATAACATCAAATAAAACGTATGTACACTGAGATGCGTACACTTAGATAAATTCAATAAATCCCTTATCTTAATTACGCATAAGCATTAACCTTAGTTGCTGCGGTGCGGTAACTTCCCTTTTATTTGAAACCAGTAAGTTTTTAAAATCCCCACAATGATGTAACGGACACCTTAAGTAGACAAATGTGTAATGAGCCTTGATAACGATAGAGAAGTGTGCCTCGGTGGTTATTTGCCTTTAAATTCATTATTTTATGTGTGTTCTATTCAAATTCTGGTACATAAAGACACCTTCTTACAAAACTGATTAAATAACGACGTTTATTGTATCTTTTTAATAGGTTTTCTACCGATGGTGTTTATCGTAGAGCTTATAACTTGACGATAATTGTAGGAAATATAAGATAACTGTGTAAGAGTACTAAAAACCTAAGTGAAGTGTTGAAAATGAAAATTAAATGCTTTATATTTCATTTTTTACCGGGCATATAAAAAATGAAAACGAATTACGTAGTTGACAATTCTTCCAGAATCTTGAAGCTCCTACAGATGTAGAGTCACTAGAGTCCACTCGAATAAAATATTTTTTTAGAAGATTTTAGAGACTATGTATTTTAAAACTATTTTCAATTTTTACACATTACAGAATCATAAATAAAAATGTATGTTAGTCACAGTGCATAAAAATACTAGATATAAATATTATTTTTATTTTAATAAATCGATTCTGGGTCATATTTGTTTAGTAAAAGGACTATATATTTGAGTAAATACCTGCAATGCAACATCGCGGGAATTTATATAAAAATTTAATTTCAAAATCCATAACACATTGCATAATCAAGGTGAAGTGGTTAATTCAATTAAAAAATAACATCAAAGTGTTAGAAAAGTAATTTTAATAGGCCAAGCTGTCAGCTGTTGCCAACGGGTCAATATTAAAAAACCTTTACTGGACAATGGTAAAAGATTTATTGCCATGCCACATCTGGTCCCTACCTGGGGCTATAGTTTTAACCCATGGGTCTTACCGTTGATTACAACGGACTTGAAAATTTACTTTTAAAGTTTCTAATGTTTGAAATGGAACAGATGTTTTGGATTTTTGGTAAAAATCGAAGTGTGAACTGATTTTCGTTAATTTTATATTGTTTTTGAATTATGTAGTTACATTGCTTTAAAATGGGTAAAATATTTCGTTTTTTTTATATTATAGGTACATTTGTAATATCTGCTTGTTTATATCTTGACATAAAAAGCAGAAATAAATGTGTAATTATTATTCAAAATATTAATGTTACAAGTTTTAATTTTTATTCATTTTTTTACCATTAAGTACTTTTTTTGACAACCCTAAAATGCACCTACCTAAGCAAACAATGCATACTTCAATCTGTTTAATTCATTAACAAGTTAATGTATAGCTGACAAGTAACATATCAATTACCTACGGCGTTTCAAATCAAAATAAGTGAAACCAGACATAAATAAACACTAAACGTAGGTCAGGTGAAGGTAGCCCTTGTGGAATTCAGTACCGACGTCGGAGCGATGATATTTGATAAGGGTTGTCACATAGCAAAATAAAGTTTAGATTTAAATAAGCAACATTGCCTTTGATATTTTCGTAAAAATCTTATTTATTAAAAAAAATGTAATAATTTGATTATTGATTTATTCTTGCAGAATAATTTTATTAAAATATTATGTAATTAAAATTATCATAGCATAGGTAACATAATATACCTATTGTAAAAAATATAATGCTATACATTTTTTCCAGGTTTCTCGAAGGCACGAGAGCACAATACATGAGTATGTATCGATTTGGTTGCTTTTTTGTCAATTTCTTGTCTTTTGCGTTATGCAAATAGACCTTTTTTATTAATTTATTCGTTAGTAAGCCAAGGAGGGATTAATTTAATAAATATTAATTTCATATAGGGCAGCCCTAGATAAAACAGAATTGGTACCGTGTTGTTTGAATTCCGTACATTTAAGCAATCCTAGAAACGATCACGTCTATCTTGAATATTTTGCATTTATATTTTAATTACTAACTGCAGTAACGATGTGATTTTAATTATTCCATTAAATCAATCCTATAGAATGATATACAATCATTATTATATGAAATACTTGTTGATTCTAGTTACATCGACTCTAAAACGAATAACAACAATCTATGAATAATTAAAAGTAAATAAATAATCATTTACAAATTAATATAATTATACGTAGGTACTATTGAACCGAATTTGATTAAACTACACTTTATAAATCACATACATCGATTAAGTGTCAATACGTAGCCATATACAAAATACTACAGAAACAAATCTAAAAAAAATATATTTATCAACACATTATATTATCTGTAATCGCCAATCATACTTCCAATTACACAACTCAAATCAACATATAATACAACACTATACATACAAATAAATACATACAAACATACAGCTTTACCAAACACTGCGTCTCAGTTGGCATTCATTATATTAACCACGATCCCGAGTTCCGTTACATTTGACATTATCGTCTCCATCTCCGGTTTACTGCTTTTAGAAGTTTTAACTATTTCAATGAGGATATTACATTCCAAAGCTTAAGACATGTAAACATACATATTTGATTCGGCGAACAAAAAGGTGGTTGTTTTTTGTTGGTAACCCGTTTTAGATTTCGAAGGTAAATCCTGATTTTTGTAAAGGTTTTGTTTTTATATGTGTATTGATGATTAGAATTTTAGTGGTAAGACTGAAATAACATAAGTATATGACTGTAAGTTACTAAGATAACTAGAGCAGAACAAAATAAATAATTTTATTTATTATATCTTTTTAATGTAGAATAAAAATTAAGTCCCAAATAAAAAATGTCAAAACCCAAAAACGTTGAATGGACCCAAATTATCAGATGAGTTATTTGTGCATAAAATTAGGTTTTGAAACAATTTTCATTAATTATACCGCAGAAAGCTTTCAACAAGCCATATTTTTATCAATTCACTATTAGTTTAAATGTCAACGTGCTTTAAAATACAATACATTAAGCTATTATGAAATCGCGTGTTTGTCGAGTCACACAGTAGCGGGAGTGGCCGACATCAGCGGCCTTAAAGGTCGCCCTAACGTCTAGGAATTTCAGCTTTCCTAACTTAAAGCTATCTTATAGCAGTATTATTTCCAGTGTGGAAGTTAATGGCGAAGACGACGTAAATAGCGCTGTCATTTTTCCATGGTGGAAATAAAACTGCGTTAAGACGGGGTACGGGGGCTAGGTGCTTGATGATACTTATAATTGCTGCACTGTGAAGAAAGAACTCAGTATTATGATCTTTTAAAGTTTAGGTACAGTTTTGTATGAATTTATTTAGTTTCCTATCCTTCTTGTAGTCACAAATACTTTTTTCAGTTTCTTATAAATTAAATAACCTCGTCAACGATAAGGTTATGGTAAGTCGTCGACTTCAGCCTGGAAAATATTGAATAGTTAGAGGTCATAAAATAACAAATCATTATGGCATATAATAGGAATTTCTTTGGCAGTGCTGGATTTATATTGGCAATAAAAGGTTTTTATACATCAAACAGTAAGTAGATATAGTATTGCTTTTGAACTTATAACCCCACTCCTATCCAGCTTTAGTTAGTACAATGAACCGTCTCTTTCCTTATCAATAAAAAAAAATAGACGACCCATATCAGAAATCTTCAATCTTTAAGGAATATCCTCCATTTTCCTTATTTCCTTACATTTATCTATGGTAAAAAAATGCCTAAACTTGCGTTTTCCAAAATTGATTCTAAACAATAAACCGTTTAAATCAATGTTATTATAAAAACAATAAAATATATTGTCGTGAACCACGGCGACTGTTTGTCTGCCGGTTTCACCTCGTAAAATTGGACAAATAGCCGTCCCAGAAACATAGATAGCACACCTGGGCGAGTGGGCCTAACTCAAATGATGTAAAGGTCATGATGGACTTATACTTACGATTTGTAGGCAAAGAGATGGTTAAATTTATGTCTAACATATTAAATTAATTATAAACGAACCATTTAAAAATTAAGAATTTCAGCAAGATATTTTACGTTGTATTCGAAGCTTATTAACATGACCATTAAAGTTGACCTAATATTAAGATACTTACGATACAAGAATGTGTAACATTAGTACTTAATGATAAAAGAAGCACATATCTATAAATCGAAATTGCCATGACTCTACAATAGGTATTTTTTAAACAGAACATCACACTTTTTCTAAAGCCTTTAAAATATTTAAAAAAATCGCGCTTAAAATTTATTTCATAATTTTAAGTTCGATACATGTATACATACTATATTTTACAACCAAAAATATAATATAGCTCTTAGACTATATCCACAGACCCGCGTTAACTATTCGGTATTAACCGTTCGGACATTCACATACATTTCCATAACACGTCCAATATTCGCCGGTGTCGTCTCTCTCACACATGCAACAAAGGAGCGAGACGGAAACAACATGAATATAGTCTTATTTATTCTTTTACTAGTTTCTCATAATTTAAGTCTCCTTTCATCTGTTACGGTCTAAAGTATTAAAAACCACTCGATGTCTGTTCATTACGAAATATTAGAAATTTAAAGCTTATTTGTCTGTTATTTATGGCTCGGTAGATTTTTGGCTATACCGTGATCTGTTTAGGTTTTAGAAGCATTCAAAAAATGTTACTAATAGTGCATTTTAATATTATTTAACTTTTTTGTCGTTTATACGAAAAAATGTGTTGCAATATAATATGCAAAGCCTAAAAATATATTTCAGAATAATATTGATGCGTTTCTTTAAATCAAAGAACTAATACTTTGAAATCCGCATTTTTTAATAAAATAATATCCCATATTAATTTTATCCTCCTAATGATCGTTTTTGCAACATTACAACATTAACCAAAAACCAAAAATATTTTTAAAATTAAATATGTATTACACGTTTGCTCTTGCTGTATAACTTCAAATATTTCCGCGTTTGCAAATCTAATTTTTATGCGGCCATGTTTTTTTTTTTACATTAACGTTTGGAGTTACGTACAGTTCAAGGACTAAATAAAAAAATATTAGTTAAAAGTGTACAATATTGATGTAATGCTATTTTTAATTTTGTAATTTTGAAAAAATCTTATTTTTTGGTAACTATGATTACTTTTTAAAATACGAATAAATGTGATAAATGTACGATTATAAATACGATTATTGCCATTTTTTGTAAGTAAGTAATTGATTACCTTATATTATATTCTATAATATGTATATTGCCCGAAATCTTCGCCATAATATAGACTAACAGAAAGATTTTAAGATTGAAAGAACTCATAAAAGCCTTTCGAGCTTTATTCATAAAACACATTAATTCTACTACTTTCAACAAGCCTTAATCAATAATTAATAAACAATACTAATGAGTAATGAACGCTCATTTCTTTGTAAAGCTGAAACCTCTTTACATTTCAAACGCTAAGAAGCTATCAAGAATTCACTGCTTACTCATTACAGCTGTTACTTTTTGTTTTCCAACATTAACAGTTCTTAAAGCAAGTCCAAACACATCCAAACATAAACAATTGGTATTACACCAGATGTTTGTAATTGACTTATCTCCAAGACCAGATGTAGTCAAATCTTATTGTTGTGCACACGTGAAGGTACCTGAGTGATAATATAAAGGAGGCTTTACGAATACAAATGATACCAAATTGTATGCACACGTGTTTTACAATCTTTACGGATTTTAGCAGATTGTTTTTCTCAGGTTTTGTGACTTAATTCGACAGATGTCAGTCAATAAATTTCAAAGAAATGTTGCATTTTGCGACACTGGGTAAATACTAATCCGCGAGTGAGACTGAAAAAGGTCGTTTTTTGTTCGCTGTTTTATCTGCAATGCAAGATCGAAATTTTAATTTATAACAATGTTAAGAAATAAGAATCAATAGAATATCGAATCGAGAAAAAATAAGGTAATATAGATTCAATTTCTCTTCCTTAGCTCAAGCTTTGCTATAAGTTAAGTCTCCTATGATATCAAAAGAAGCGATATTTAGAACGTCTCTCGTTTCAAACAAATGAAGTACATAAGTTATCAAAAGCTTACTTTACATGTTAAATATTATAAAGTTAAGAAAAGTTAAGTCTCTTGTCAACTTATAATACTCATTTAAAATAAACATGACTTTTATCAATTGCTATCTAGCAATCGATACCAATTTTCGAGACTATACCGCCAATCGTTCGAATTCCAAGTGACGTCACCATTGACGTCACTCATTATTTACTGATCCATACAATCATAGACTGCAAACTATTCAAACCATGTTACCCCCTTTTCTCGTTCACGATATCACGACTAAATATTTATGCGTCTGTTGAGTCATCTCATGGGAACACTCTGAATCATTTGGACACCAGTTTTTCTCAGGTGGACAGTTTTGGGGTCATTCGTCGTACGTGTTATTTGCTAACGCTTTATTTTTTTAGCTTTTATGTAGCGAGTTCGCTTTGGTTTGATATTATAGTGTTGGTAATAAGGAATCGTATTAAATGTGTAATATAAATTCTAAACACATTTTTTGCTGGTCTATTGTAGAATGTAGTATGATATCAGCATAAATAGGCGGAATTATTAAGACCGTAATTTCGTTATTTAGTATTCTAACATGTGCGATGTAGATCTATAATCAATTGTATTAATTGAAAATATTTTTTGTTTCTTATATAAAAGAGGATGTTCGTCTATAATCAATTGTATTAATTGAAAATATTTTTGTCACTTATATAAAGGGGATGTTATTGATATTAAAATAACTCCAACATTCCCAAAAATAACTAATTCAATTGATAATAAGAGAGAAAATAGAGAACATAGAAATAAAAAAGACCTCGAATTTTTAATGGTTGTAAGTACCTACTTACATAAATTTAAATCGAAATGAATTAGATTTTTTCTAGAAAAATCCATTACCCATTGTTCTTAAACTTCAATGTTTAATTAATACACAGCGATGGAGGCTTAAAAATAACGTAACGTTGTTTTACATAAAAAAACACATATCTAGAGTTCCCATTAATTAAAATGATTTATTACATAGCATTGCTATTATATTTCTTTTTTACAGATAAACCTAATTGGGGCACGTGAATACTGTGAAAATAAATATATGGATAATAAAAAAAGTAATTAAATTTCCATATTAATCATATCATAAAAGTATCAATGTAACCAATGAGAAAGTATTCAATTAAAAACCATCTTCATGCTTCTGGCCCTTTTATAATGAGTATTAAATTTTATATGTGCAACATTATTCAAATTAGTAACTGTTCTGCCGAAATAATTTTTTTCTCATTAAAAGCAAATACAAAAAGTTACTTTACACGTTATGAATGTACAAACAAAATTCTACCAATTTGTAACTGATATTATAATATACTAGCTGTGCTCGGCGGTTTCACCCGCATTGCTCCGCTCCTGTTGGTCTTAGGGTAATAATATTATATAGCCTATAATCTTCCTCGAAGAACGGGCTTTCTAACACCGAAATAATTTTTCAAATCGGACCAGTAGTTCCTGAGATTAGCGCGTTCAAACAAACAAACAAACTCTTCAGCTTTATAATATTATAGTATAGATTATTTCATTTTACTCTTTCACTAAATAAAAATCACTTGTCCCTCTTGTATTTAGGTAGGTACATCATGTCAAGGTTATAACTTTCAAATCCGCAATAAATCGAATATTTGCTAAATAAATATAATTCATTAGTTTATTTCCCTAAATTAATATAATTCATTAGTTTACTGTTTATCGTAAAAGCTCAGTATGACCGCTTTCCAATGAAGACGTTCCTACTTTCCGAAGCTAGTTAGCTGCATTCCTCAAGCCACGGACTATTCACATGCATCTATGAAAAATATAACACGTTATTATTTTAATTTATTTTTGTAAATTTCGAAATACATACATAAATATATATTTGATAAAAAAATTATAATGCAAAATAAATCCGCCTAACGATAAAATTATTTATTCATTCGCATTTTTTTGTTTAAATTTTCCACTTAAGTATTTTTATCTGATGCTTTTGAAAAAACAAAAAAGAACATAAAATAAAAGAATGATTTTCAATAGATTAAAAGTATTTAAAGCTTTTTAAATGATAATTATTTAACCAAATAAATACTAGCCAAATTCTTGGAAAATAATATTTTATTTTTATTCCTTTCCCATGTTTTGTTAAATTATTTGATTTAATTTTCATCTTATAAGCATAATGGCGATGCTTAAAAAATTGATTAAAATATAAATTATTATCATTTAAATTTAACTAATTAAGAATGAGCTTTCGTTGACAATATCACCATTAAATATAAATTAATTATAAAGCATTAAAATAAGACTATAATATATGACGTATATATCGAGATAAAATCCAATTCTGTAGAATAATTATAAATAGATTAGAATAGATTTTTTTTTACGAAACATTAGTTACTAATTAAATACTACACTTCTAATTAACCTAACTAACCTAATTTTTTGAGTTTTTTGCTAGAAATACCAGCTTCTAATAAATGCTGATTTAGTTACATTAAAAATTACACAGATGCCTTCTCCACGCTAAGTGAATAGCTATAATGATCCCACCCGCGAGCTAGGTCGCAGGGCATGTGCTCAAAGGTCGCACGCGCGCACACAGACAAACACAACTTATAACCACATATACAACTCAGAGACATAGAGCATAGACTACAGAGTTATAGACTACTATAGACTATAGATGTATAGAGTATCGAACATCGAACGTCAGCAAAACATTTTGGTGGGAATTCCATTCGAAATTTGAAATGGGAAAAAAATGTTTTATCTGTTGTTTTTTATTATAGAAAAATAATGCGTCTATTTTGTGTTCAGCGACGTCATGTTTTAAAATAAATAAGTATCAACGACCTTGTGGATAATTTTGACGTGGAAATATTAAGAATATTTTTTGTAAAGATTTATACAAATCTCACGAAAAAATGACCGCGATATCGTCAGAATTATGTTTAATTTCCTCATTGTTTCCGCAAATTGTTCACGTCGATACAAAAAGAGTTAATCGTTTTTGGTTAAATTAAAAGTTCAAGCATCGTACTTAGATTATATTTAAATTATATTAGAATACCTACCTTCAAAAACGTGTCTAAAATAATAGCACACTCAGTATGACATTATACCAATTTGTATGTTTAAAATAAGACACTTCACTTATATTATATCCTCAGAATACATTAATTATATGATATTATACAGGCTTTGCACGCGCAAACTAGCAAGAATCGTGCTTGAAGTAGATAAACGAAATTCATTAACATTATGAACTATGGATCCGTAACTAAATTATGGCTATGATAAAAATTTATGGTATCCTTATACGCTAAAATTGTATATTGGCCGCAAAATATTTGCAACACTAAATTCACAATGTAAAGGAAAACAATTTTGGTGTAGGTACTCTATTTAACAATATGGAATATCCAATTTTTTACGAAACTTTTCAAAATTGTGGGTAAAATAAAGATACCTACTCATAGTTTTATGTGTTGTTTTTACATAATATTATTATTTAAATTGGTATTCAATTCAGCTACGTTAAACATGTAGGTATTCTATTTGAAACTATGAGATTTAAAAATCCTCCTTCTAGTTTATTCATAACTAGCTTCGCTTCGCGGTTTCACCCGCGTGGCTCCGATTCTGTTGGTCTTAGCGTGATGATATATAACATATCCAGCCTTCCTCGATGAATGGGCTATCTAATACCGAAATAATTTTTCAAATCGGACCAGTACCTACTTCCTGAGATTAGCGCGTTCAAACAAACAACAAAACAAACTCTTCAGCTTTATAATATTAGTATACAATATATGTAGATAGCTTAGATATAAATTCGAAAGATCCCATGGAATTTTGCACATAGATAGATATTTTATATTTTAGAATAAGCACATAAGCTATTATCCCTGTTTTTACACACGCGTTTGAATTAAAGGCTCAAATAAATTTGTTTAAAAAATTCAAAATCGGAAGAATGCGACAGAATAACCGTGAAACGAGGTTTTATATATTTTGTTCATAATAATTGTAAATGACCATATTATAAACTGTTCTGGTAAATTGAACTAAAAGCAATCTACAAATCGTACCAATCTCTAAAACCCATCTCATTACCGAAGGCTGTTGAAATAAATTCCTAACCATTTCGAGTCGTAGTGTTCACTGAATTACATAAACCAAAACAAACCCCATCTGTCGCACAAATCGTAGCATTTTCACCTTTATTCTCAGTAATTAATGCACATAATTGCGTAATCGGAATCTGATTTACATAGCACAATATGTCGAACGCCGATTTCGGTCGTAGCTAATATATTAGCGGTCAAAAATCACCTGTTGCATTCTACACCTGTTCGGCAATCACATTTTAGGTGGACACCAAAGAAAAAGCAATCCAAATCTTTGTAGAATAGAGTCGAAATTTGGGTGTAAGGATATTGACTTTTTCCTAACTAAAAAGCTTTTGGACAGTTGTTTGAAGATACGCATATCGATGATGTTCAAGTATCGAATATGATGTCTCGTAATATACTCTTTTTAACTGCATATGTGAGGTTTTAGCGTTTAATTAACGGCCAATTACCTTTGTTATAGTCTAAGGTACTTGTATGATTTCTTTCAAAATTCTCTTTGCCAGATTTTATGTCAATTTTATGACATGGTATATTGATTATATTATGTACCTACAATGTACATTAGTATTATTTTTAAATAAATATGTATTTCTCTACTCTTATGAAATTGAACAATCTATATCTCCACATTAATATCTAACGTATATAAATTCCATAATATAAGAAGAATCTCCCACGACATTAAAGAAATATAAATAATTCTAAAAACTACAAACAACAATATGTTAATTTTTACAGATAAAAATACCTTGCGCTATTTTATTAAATGAATTCTTATAAAATACTACATTTACATAAAATATATTGAATTCAATACCTGAGGCGTAAAGATTTCTACAAATAATTAAATTTATCATACGCTAATGAATAGAAAAGCGCATCCTCAGATAGCGGCCATATTGGCAACTTTCTCTTAGATTTGAATCTACAGGCTTCGCGGAAATATAGCTACTTTCGTACTTCCTTTGAAAACCTATACATCGTATGTGCTTTTGACCTTACTATATAATATTATGTGGTTTTCTATACATAAATTACTTGGAGTTATAAATGGATCGGATTGAAAAGCAATTATGTACAAATTTTTCAATATCTTTAATTTATCCTCAAAACATTTATTTTATGAATTTTTACATGTATCATCCCGCATTCGCTTCGCTTCGTTTTCTCTAATACTGGGATTTTATAAAATCAATGTTTGAATCTACATAAATATTTTGCAAAACATTTTCTCAAGCTAAAAAATTACAAATTAATGAAATGGCATTTAAAGAAGCACAGACAATAAATTTATTGTCGTTATAATAAATCAAACATCAATCAATTTATAAACTACTCATTATAAATCGTTATTATTTGACAAACCGACATCATTAAGTTTTAATATTAATAAAAATATTATTACCTTTGATTAATCCAACGCACCTACGCAAGCCACGATTTTTAGTGTAATATTTCTTATTGGTATAAATGATCTAGTTTGATTGGTAATGGCGGCTTTTTATTCAGTTAATGATTAATCTTAATGAATAGTAAATGTATAATTACAAAATATATGATATTTTAATTGTTTTATTAATAAGATTTGCATTCAATGTACCTACACATATACTTATACAATGTATGATATTATATTAGACTAGCTTTCCGGCCCCGAGGCTTCGCCCGCGTTTTCAAAGAAAAACCCGCTTAGTTCCCGTTCCCTTATTTATCCTATGTGTTAATCCAATTTACCCTTTATACGTGTGCTTTATTTTGTAATCGGTTCAGTAGTATTTGCGTGAAAGAGTTACAAACATACATACATACACATACATCCATCCTCACAAACTTTTGCATTTATAATATTGGTAGGATAGGATAGGACATTAACATTTATAAACTCTTTCTTTATAGTAATCGATACTAATCCTTACATTAAGAAACAAATAAACATAATGCAACCATACTTAGCAAACCTACAAATTATCCGACTTCAACAATGACCATTAATAAAAAGAATCACAATTAACCATCGTCAATTGCCGCACAATATTAATTAATTAGATTGAAAGGCAGAACAAAGCAAGTAACAATTAGCTAGTATGTATTCAATCTCAAATCATATTAATCAGTAGCCTTCCCCCGGGCTAGGCCTGTTAACGTATGGTAGATATAATTATGTTTAACCGGTGACCCGCCCAGTGTATAAATCTATATTTAAGAGGGAACCGTTTTTCGAACTGGCAATATTCAACACATACGTCATTGGATTGAAGAAATTTATGTAAAATTTAGCGACACGACGTGTGAAGAGTTCTTTTCCTTGATTTTTTTCACAATAAATGGAATTTATTTATATACTGTAGGTATGTGAATATACCTACATGAGTCAAATAAGCAGTGTACTTTTCAAAAAAGTTCAATTCAAAAAAGTCATGCAAAAATTTTCGATTGTCACAGCCTTGCGTCAAGATAAGGTTAATTATAACTTATAAGTTTAAAAAATAAAGTTACAGCAACAAAAATAATAAATACCTTGTCGAACGCCTACGCCGCAATGCCTTTGAATTCCGTTTTATTATATAAAAAGCTACAGGTCATAAAATTTTATTCACCTTCATACTTGATTAACTGATTATACAAGTGCCGTATATAAAGCATTATTAATTTCTTATTGTTTGAAAGATTTCTATGGTATTGCCATGTGTTGGATTCCTGAATGTTTTATGAAAAATACCTATATACGTCTGTTAAATATTTAGGGTGTTCATTTACGGATTAATTATTATTTTATTGTTAAAGACTTGTTATAAAGGTTGAAGGTATGTTAACAATAATGGAATAAAGTCTGTTCGGATTAATAAAAAAGTAGTAGTAAAAAATTACCTACAGATAATTAATGTATGTATTTCCAGTAAATGTTACCTATACCAGGATTATGACCATATCTACTGACTAATACATATATTTATATAGATTATAATATAAAATATAATGACTTGTTTTAAGTAATTATCATAGACATGAAACAAGGAAGATGATTGTTCTTCTTTTGATATGGTGCATTCCGCATTACATATAAGTTTTCTGTATAAGCTGACAGGTTATTAAGGGTCTGTGAGTATTTCTATTCACCGGTTTTTCTCATTCACAATTACTGATCTTTCGCTTTACAACATTTTACAGTATTTATAGAGTCCTTCTACTCATAATGAAAGGTGGTCGAAATCGTTTGAGACGTGTCCATTTTTCAACTTTTCAATGAGTACCTGGTATCGTAGTTCGTTGTATGTAGCGCACGTTCCAATTAGTCTATTATTGCTATGTAATATTTAATATGCGTGGCATATGTCTGTCTGTCGATAGCACGCGAACCAATGCTCTCTTATACAAAATTATGCCGTGACGTTTGTAACTACACGGGGGCTTTTTGAGTTGAAAGAATAGATACAACCAGAATGCAATAGAATATGATCTTTTAACATAAAACTCACAAGATCTGTGGATAAGTAAAATTTGTTCATAATACTACTACTACTACTTTGAATATAAAGAAATCATTTATTATATGAAAATGTGAATGGTATAACGTATTCCTAATAATTAAGTAAGTATTGTTTAAAAATAATAAGTTAAAAGTAATAAGATTAACAAGTGTATCAATTGCGCATTAATGGATTCAAATTTAAAAACTCATTAGTTAATTAGATTCGTTGAAAATTGTATCACTTTTTAAGAATTAGCAAAAGTCATGCCATTAGTAAAATTTGCATACAAATAAATCCCTTGATTATAAGTCTGTTTCCTTTAAATATGTAAACCTATTGGTGCTAGTCTTAATACCTATCACTTTTTAAGAATTAGCAAAAGTCATGCCATTAGTAAAATTTGCATACAAATAAATCCCTTGATTATAAGTCTGTTTCCTTTAAATATGTAAACCTATTGGTGCTAGTCTTAATACCTCTGAGACATATTACAGCTGGTCCTGGGTATCCTATCCGGTCAGTTTTCCTCCTCTACTCATTTGACAATAAGTATAGTACTATATTGCCAGCCTATAGTACTATACTTAATAAATAAAAACAATAGATTAGTTTTAAATCTAGTAGTAGTAGTACTTATATTGCCAGCCAACTCCTGCCAATTGGCAAATATCTATGAGCCTGGTCCACACTGACCGAACTGCTTCGCGCTGCAATATCTTCACGAGGCTGCTCGCTCTGTGTGGACCCGCCTAATGAGTATCCTCCAAATACTTTCAGAGGCATATCACTAATATTATACGGTCTAGCAGGGAGGATAACTATATAAAATCTGGCTGACATTGAGATACACTATAAAAAATACACATATAGAAAATACACTTTCAAATACAAAATCACCTAGTGTGTCCACTGTTTATCAGTCACACTTACAACATCAAACCGTGGTCATCGCTAACGATCGCCGATTCGTCACAAACTTTACAAACTATTTCACATAACACACTCCAGTAATTATGGAATAACAATATAACCCGTCGCTTGTTATATTAATCCGATTTTATGACCTCTGTTAACCCGCTATTTCCGTGGTTTCGAGATTTTTTTCACGTCTGTATTTTTTATTTTTTATTAAGTGTTGCTATCTATATACCTAGTCTATCAATATTATAAAGACAAGCCGGATAGAACTCAATAAATGTTTTATTTTACATTTCTTTTTCTCATTTAATTATTTTATCAAAATTTAGAAATTATAATTCATTATTAACAAAACAATGTATACCGGATAACTATAAAGTTGTAATTAAAATCAATATTATCCGACCAAATTAAAATGTCACATAAAATGTAAAATGCAAATCCAATTTTATTACAATCGACAATAATTAATTAAGGTAGTGTCGAAATGGTCACTTACTCGATTGTAACTTTTTATGGGATAATTCGATAACAATTATTACTTTGTTAATTTTACTTTCATTCGAATTCCATTCTCCATTGAAAATTTATTCTGTACGGTAAGTATTTATGAATGGATTCCACATTCCTCTTTATATTATAGACATGAATAAATGATCAAGCTTAATCTAGCTTGATATATTGAATTGAGAAACAAAACAATGAATTAGTTTTAAATCTCAGAATAACTCAGGCCCCGGAACCACAGACACAATAGAAAATCTATTGTGTCGTGGACCGATCGGGCCGCTTGGGGCTCAATGGGTTAAATACAACATGATAGTATGTATAACATTTTCCTAAGTATCAGGCTCATTAATTATCAAATTATATTATAGTGTCATTTGGAAAGTTATAATACATAGATTTAAAACACTACATAAGTAAATACTGCGAAAGTGCCGACGCTTTTCCGAAACGACCCTGGGTCGTGCTTTCTAAGCGGTTTCGTGTCACCATCACTTAAACGCGAATATACAATTTTCCCTAATTACTGAAATAAGCAAATATGTACGGAAAATACTTATATTTAAGGGTGACATGGCTATAATAGTTGAGTTTTACTTACCATTAAAACTCGTATTATGTCCAGG